>WUAM01000038.1:1396551-1422333 GCA_024336885.1 Actenoides hombroni
AGCTTTGATTTAAAACCATTTGGTTTAGTGACCAGGACATTTCAGCAAGGGGGAATCAGATTGTTTCCTGGATTTCTAGGATCCACACTACAAAATAAAAGATGCATAGAAACAAAAAACTTGGATATAAATAAAGATGGGGTACACAGGTCTGGGACATATTATCTTCAAAATGTAAAAAAGAAAAAAAAACAAACACAAAACCCACACCAGATAACACTTTATGTTATTACAACAATGAATGGAAATTCTAGTCCATGATCTTTTTCAAGATGCTTCCTAAACCCTCTCTAGAGCTTGAATGAAGTCATGTTGTGTACTTGCTTCAAATTTGTAAATACAAGTAACTTGGCTTAAGAGCACTTCAAAATGCGTTTTGAATTATGTCTTTTTAGTGTTAATTTAGAAATAGAAGGCATCACTTTTCTAAGACAAATAAACTTTCCTGAAACAAGTGACGTGTTACTGCTCCAAGAATTACTCGTTAACTGTCCTACATGTATCAAAAATAGTAAGTGTAATGAGACTTACCAGTTTTGTCTAGTCATGTAAGAGTATTTGGGTATCTAGGTGCAAACCCATCTTTTTAATCTAGCCTGGGTATGATGTGCATAACAGGCGATTCTTAGAACAGCAGGTACATACAGCTATGCTGGTGGATCTCTGCAACTATCACGTAGACTGTACTTCTGTTTCTTGCTCCTATTGCCACTGCTTTCATTAAACATTCCCAGCAGCACTCACACACATGCTTCACACCTTCCAGACACACAGCCATAGCCACACATACGGTATAGTCTCAGGGAATTTACAGCCCTCTATTCATTACCAATCCCTAACTTACTCTGCCTGGAAAAGCCATTATTACATACGGAAGACTCAACTAGACCCAGCAAGAGATGATTTATTAGATACATATTTAAATTTAATCATCATAATCTAGGAAAGAAGTTTTGACACTCTATGCAGCAGAGTTCCACTGGATTTCCCTGACAACAATTTTATGTTTGCAACATACCTGCCTGCAGCTCCTTTTGTAGCTTCTGGAAGCACAGAGACTGGCACTTTGAGCTTTGTCATAATTTCTGTGGTCATAGTTTACCCAGCAATTGCAATTACCTGTTGCAGGGCATAGTATTCCTGCGTTGTCTATGCATCCTGCAGATCACAACTTGCAAGACATTCTGCAAGACAACTTAGCTTTCTTTCAGGCACCATCATTTCTGCTGACATCAACTGGAGTCAGATGAAGTTGAATTTATTGTTAAAAAGTGTTCAGGATACTGCTTGCGCTTTTTCTGAAGTTTAGTGTAACAGCCAGGAAGAAAGGTCAGCTGCTTAGTATTTCAGAAAACCTCAGAAATAAATTCTGCAGAGCTCTCTGCAAGTCTTAGTAGTTTTGAAGACAATGGGGACTTGGATGCTCGATATCTTTGAGCAAACAGAGACTGCTCAGCTCAATGAAACCTTTCCAAATAACTTAACCGTAGCCTTCAAAAGCATCCAGGAAAAGTCAGGGTTGGAGCACCAAAGTCATAACCAGTGAGATAGACCAGTGAGATGTCATCCTCAGTCTACAGGAATGGAGTTGGTTATGTAGCCCACATCACATGGTGCAGGAAATGTCCCCACACCAGGGAGAGAAGGAAAGGCAGGGAAGGGGCCAAGCCCTCATAGCCTGCTTCTAGTAAATCTCTTCTTGCCTCAGAAACCTCTGACACTTTTTGATCACAACTTCTATCTTCCTCTGCCACATTCCTGTATTTTCTAGCAGGCTAGCTCAAAGTGACCTGTCTATATGAAAAAGTTTCCCAGCCCTAACATGGTGGAAAGGGTAAAAAATCTAGGACAGGCATTCTGGCAGTGATTTTATGTCCAGGCTGCTCTCCTGCTGAGGCTGAGGCAAGGGCAGGACCCAGCCTGCAGGCTGCTGTCACCCAATCTCTACACAAACCTCTTTCTGCTTTAGCCCATGCCCCTAATGGCACCCACAAGGCCCTGGAGGGTCTGCAGGATGTCTTTCAGCGGTGTCCACACAGCTCATCTGGGTTCAGCATTGCCCATCTTCAACTCATTTCAATTTGAGTGTCCTCCTGCCATTGTTGCTGGACTGTGACCCCAGTTTCACAGGTCCTCCCGTGGTGATTGTTTATGATGAATGGAGGCAGGTGAAGGAAGTTCAGAGATCGAAGGAAAAAAATGGAAGGAAAAGCCTTCTCTTTTATCTACTTCAGTAAAATTTGTAATTGCCAAATGCATCTTCTCTTTCCTGAAGTGATAATCCCGTCCCCCCTTCCTGGATGACCCCTCTGTAACCCTGGGAGGAGGAAGTAATTTATTACAAGTCCTGTTGTTTTAAACGTCCATCAGCCTTTAGGTTGGCATCTGAGGCCATCCGAGACACGTTTTTCACCTGCCTCCCTCCTCGCCTGCCTCCAATCACCCAGTGAGTGGAGACAGGGACTAGGTAAACACGGTGGGAGCCCCGCACAAAGGGCTGACACGGGAGCACAAGAGAGACTTATTTGTTTCACACCATTTCCCCAGTGCCCATGCTGATAGACAGACAGCCTCCCACCAGTCCCTGTGAGGCACTGAGCAGCCTCGACACTGTGGGTGTGCAGCTGGGAGAATGCCAGTGCTCTGTATCTCCTACCTGTTGCTGTAGAAACAAACAAAGGGGCATAGGCTTTTTTACTTTCCTCTTTTCTTTTTCTTTTTCCTCTTTCTTTCTTTTTGCTTTTTGGGTAATGTGCTGTGTGCCAAGTCTCAAGGTGGGAGGGAAGAGAGAGAAGAAAAAAAAGAAAGGAGAGGTGTGGGAATATCAAGACCAGGAAACATATTTTGAGACTAAATATGAAAGCAGGACATATTGAAACAGCTACTGGGCTCGTCCCTGGCTGCTGCCCTTCTGTAGCATGCTGCAGGAGGTCAGGGCTACCACACTGAGAGCAGTTGTATGAACCAGCTGTGACATCTGGCTTATATTGAGGGATCTGAACGCTGAAACCGGACAATGTTTGTTTTCCCTTGCTTGAGCCTGAATCAAAGTTTTAATTAAAGAAAGCTCAGAGATGCTTTCAGAGAGACTGCCCAGGGTCAGTGTGCAGAGGGTGCTTTTGCAGGGATATGAGCTGGTTATGGTCCAACCCTCTCTCTGAGGTGAGGGGGGCATTTTGGTGTGAGGGAGGAGTTGCAGAGCCTAAAACAATAGAGATGGACTACACTCAGAAGGACCCTATAGTTGCCTTTGTGTATGTGGAGGTCCAGACCCTGAGGAATAACCACTGTTCACAGGGATTCTTTTGCCTCATGCGTGCCTCTTCTTTTTGCCAGCAGCTATTCCTGTGGCTGATGAGTCTTGCTGCCCCTCTCCTTGCAAAATCATCTAATTCTTCTCATGGCTCCTCCTTCATTTAAAGCCCATCCTTCGGTTCTCCTCTCACCATTCACAACTAGGGTCACCACAGTGATGCCCTCCGCAACTGCTGGCTGCAGCTCTGTTGCTGCTTAGCTACTACTGTAAGGTATTAGTTATCGAGCTTTTGTATTAGGCAATTTTATTTTTTTTCCCCCAAAAAAATTGTTTTTCAGATTGTTATTAACTCTTCAGGACGCTTTCTGAAATAGAACAGCCCTATTCAACCTCTGAGCAGCCAGTACAACCATAACAGAATATTTCAAGCACATTAGATCTCCAGAAACCCCTTGAGTTGGTCCCAATCCCCATTAAAATTGCAGCAGCAGTTCATCTCTCCAGGGCTACGCTTGTTTGGAGAAACACCCAGCGCACATCCTATGCCTCCAATGCAAAGCACACCCTATACAGCTGCAGCTTAGCCAATTCAGCCCAGAGTCAATATGTCACGGTCAATCTGTAGCAACAACCAAAAAACAGAAATCCAAAGCAGAGAGGTAGGTTTGTGGGATCCCCTTCTACAAAGAATGGTATTAAAGGGCATTAGGGTGTTGGATATAGCTGAGACTTGTAGATTGGCTGCTGGTGATATCATAGCCACCCGTGTGCCCTATAAATCTGTTTTTTTGTTTTTATGTGTAAATGATGTAATGCCCACAAGCTTCCTCAGTCAGGGTTCATTATTTAATTTCTCAGGTGGCTGAAGTCGTAGGCTTTGTGGCGTCTACGGCCACCCACGATGTGCTTTCACTGCCCAGAAATGAACTTCCTCTCAAGCCTTGTTTTCTAATTGCCATCTGCAGAATTAAAAGTCCACTGACCACTGCCTGTCATGGGAACACTTGGGAAAGTATCTCTGGAATGATATAACCATTTTGATCCCAAAATAATGTGTGTGCTTAAACTAAAGCCTTCTCTGATAGAAAGAAGACAATTAGAGCCAAGTTTTGATATGGTGCCACATTAAGAAAAACCCCAGTTTTTGTGAGCAAACACCTACTTGGAAAATAACACCAAGCAAAATAAAACCTTTGCTTTAACTCATCTAATATTCCACCTTTGACAGAATTTTATCCTGAATTTTCTTCATTAAATGGAAGTACAACTTTACTAACATCACCGGGATCCTAAATCCTTCCTGGGAGTGGTTCTCACCAGTGGAGACATGAGGTTTTATCTGTCTCCTTTGTCTTACATATTGGTGATAAACACATCTCATGCTTTCTTTTAATCCTGTTAAGCTACATACTTGGTGGTTTTTTATCTAAATGTTTATAAATCCAAGGAGTTTATCATCCATGAAAAACTGTTTCCTGAACACAGAGGCTTTCCTACACTGGTCGAATTGGCCCTGAGAAAGTAACCTTCTCCGTAACACCGCCTGGTGCCACAGTACCAAACCAGCGGTTTTCATATAATACCTGTGAACATTCACTTTTTGGCAAACTGAAATATTGTGCCTTATTAACAAATAAAATAAATTGAATTGGAGCAGTGCAGAGGTCAAATTATTACCGTATAAACACTGGTTAAGCATTCCTTAAACTGTAAATCCTTAAATCCTGAAAGGATAATCTTCACAAATTACAGTTACTTTCATGACCCTAGAATCAAGCATCTCAAATAAAATTAGCTTTTAGAAGGGCCTATCCAAAAGCACAGTGAAATCTCTAAGAATCGACTGAGTCCCAAGATTTAGAGCAAACTTCCTCACTGCCAGAGTTAGGGTTCTTACTGAGGAAACAGTACAAATGACAATACCAGATAAAGGAACTTTTTTTATACAGGAATACAAATATATTTGCAAATATATTACATGCTTGCAGGCAAGTTCATTCTTCTGCAGTAGTAAAGTCATATAGAAGATACTTCAGATAGTGGTTATTTAAGCCTATTTAATTTAAATCTATACATATCATAAATATAAAAAGAAGAAACACAGGGAGAAACACAATTCTCTTGCAGAAGAAAGATTAAGAGATTTTTTTAAGCTACAAGGTTCTGAATGAGTAAAACATATTATTTAACTTCTGAACGAACTTCATCAAAAAAATAGTATAATGAGAAAAATGGATGTTCATGCTGTAGTCAATACAAGTGGCTCTTGCCTTTTTTCACAGTGAAAATGCTCAAAGAATGTTTTTGACCAGGATGTTTCCAGCAAAGAGTTTCGAAACAACATTTCACTTTCTCTCCATTGAATAGAAACCAGAAATTAAAAGTTGGTAATGAGAAAAAAAAAAACTTGTAAGGAAACTTTTTGTCCTCAGCAGCATCTTTTTACTCAGTGAGAATTTTAGCTGTGGAAGAGGAAAAAACAAAGGTTTGTCAGGCAAGTGGAGATAGTTAAAGAATTTATTCCCAAATATTTCTCCCTGTATGTTTATTCATTCTTTTTTACACCAAGTGTCTACTGGTCAGGGTTTCATCACCGCAAACCTGTTCCCACCCACCTTCCATCTGAATTTGATGTCTGTGGCTTATCTTACCCCCTGCTTTTCTTTAAATCAGCCTTCCCAGTGGCCTTAAATTACCTTCTGCTTTGCTTGTTTTCCCCACCTAACTAGAGCACTGCCTCAGACACAGACCGTCTATCACTGTGCTCAAGCTTCATGAACAGAACCCACAGGACCCATCTGGATGCTCAGCCTTTACAGCCACTGCCTTTCAGGGGCAGCACACCACCCTCCGTAAGCCTCCTCACTGTGTTCAGAGAAGGGCAGGAAGGTTATAGGGCAGGTCCCAGGGGATTGAGTGATGTACCAAACCAAAATGTATTTGGCATGTATTATGAAGCAATACCATTTCCACAGGGGGTATAAACAGGGATTTTGGACTGAGACACATGTTTTGCAGGAGGGCAGGTGTTTGTGTTTAGGGAGGTCCTTCTTATGCTCAGCCCCCCAGGTTTAATGGCATGACTTGTCTGGCTGGAAAAGTCACCTCACTTTGCAGACCTGCAAGCTGACATCCAGAAAGCCTCACCATGAAGACAGACAGGCTTAAACACAACCCTGTCCATACACAAGGTCTTCTGCTTCCCAAGTCTTGAGATGTCAGCCCAGGCCCCAAGGGTTGCATTTTGAAGGGCAAAAAATAAACAGCCAAGCACCGAAGGCTGCTGCTGGGCACCCTGCATTCCCATGAGAAACTTGCAAAGTCAGATAAACTGCGTCACAGCAGCCTGCAAACCGGAGGCCTGAGTGGTTTAAAAATACTGCCTGCCACAGATTTCCCAGGCCATATATAGTTCACACATCTCACGGTAGCAGGAAGGAGCTGCAAAGACACACAGAGAAATGGAGAAGGAAGAAAGTAACAGGGGATGCGTCTGCCAGCGTGCAACAAAAACAGGTTAAAAATAGACTGGGATGCAACGGCTCCCTCCTAGCAGGGGGTTGCGGGGGCTTCTGGTTCTCCCTGCCCTCACTGGCCCCTCTTTCAGCTGCCTATTTTCTGTCAGGAGAAAAGGGCAGGAAGGAAGGTTTCGGTTCCTGCAGGCAGAAGGAGAGAAAACGACAGTCCTGCTTGTGTTGACATCGGGCAGGCTCACTGAGGCTTGCATAGACACCCGGCCAGCACCACGGGACCTCCTCCCTAAGAAGTGGGCTGGAGGCATGGGGAGAGCACAGTCATGGGCAGCCTTTGTCGTGACCCTCAGCAGCATCAGGCATAACCCTGAGAGATGTGATACCATGCTGCCCAGAGGAGAATGCAGCCTGCGCTTTGATAAGGCCTTTGAAACAAGTCTCATCTTCCCCTCTCAACCCGGTGCATGTTGAGTTCTGACCTGTAGACAAAGCCAAGCTGTCCAACCCTACTCTGGTAAAACAAAGAAAAAGAAAATACCACTTGTTCTGTCCATCACTACTTCTCTCCCTCAGCCCAGCCTCCCCAGAGCCATTGCAAAGGGAAAGCAGACATGTGCCAAATGGGGTTACCTCTCTGTGAGGACCTTCTCCTGGATGGAAAAGTGAGAATATTGAATTGTGTGCCATCAGGCCAGGGAGTGTGATGCTAACCTCCTGAAATCTGCTTGCTTGTTGGGATCCAGCAGCGAGGTGAGCACTGCCTGACTTGCAGCTTGAGTGGAAAGAAAGAGGCCACAAAATCCATTGTGGAAGCAGCTTTAATTTTTTTCTTTTATCCTTGGTCACTTGCATCCTGCAGGCCTGGCTGCCCTGGCCACAAACTACACAAACTTCTGTCAACTCCTAGATGCCGACATGAGGCACTGAGAGGGGTCCAAGCCAAAAGCCCAGATTCCAAACATCCCTGAACTTTGGAGAAGTTCAAATCAGAGAACACATCTTTAGTGAGAAGAGGAAAGCTGTAACATGATCCCAGCCCTGGTCAGTAGAGGTAACACTCCAGTGTGGTCTGAAGGTGACTTCCAGAATATGTGGTGTGGAGCAGAGCAGAGGAGGAGAGGGTAAAGCATGAAGGCATTTTTCATATTTTAAGAAAAAAAAAAAAAGCTCTATGAGGGAACTGGGTGTTTGGTGCCTGTGGGAGGGTGAGGAAAGTTGCTGACAGAGTAAAGGGGGTTAAGAGAGGTGGATGAACTCTGAATGGAACAAGGAGTGATACCATAGAGCCCTGTACACTGTCAGAGAGGTGTCAAAAGTTGGCAAGGAGCAGAAAGATCAAGAATACTAGTATTCAGCGGGAAGTCCATCAGAGCACATCTGCATATCTGTGAAATCTTGAGACTGACAGCTGCATTCAGGTTCACACACATCCCTGACACGTTCTCTGCCTGCTTTTCACCTGGATTAAAATCCAACTCAGCTCCAGTTCTGCTTGCAGGGGAAGGATGCCTTCAGCCAGAATGGTTGTGAGACGGTGAGTGGCATCAGCCCCTCTGTTTGCTGCTGGCAGCACCTGTCCCAGCATTTCCAGCTAGAGGGGCAATGTGGGCTTTTCCCCCAGGAGCAAAAAAAGCTGTTTGTTGCTCCTCCAGCTCTCTGTCAGCTTGTATCTCAATTTGTTGCTTAGGCTTGCAAGAATGGAGGCCAGGCACTAACAATGTCAGCCTGTACAATTAGAGACGCCTTTTCCACTCCATGTCAGAATATGGACTCTTTGATTCCTGTTCCCAGAAAAGCTCCTTGGATGGCCCACAGAGAGACAGCAAACGATCTGACTGGATTGGCCTAATGTGTTAAGCCTTGGGTGTACTTAAATATACCAGTCTCTCTACTTCCCAGGAACAAGCTTTAGTCTGAACTTAGTGGGCACCAGGCTGCAGGATGGGTAGCCACCTCCAGCAGATTAGATAGGTTAAGGCTTAAGGTCAGAGCAGTACACAGCTTGAGGTGATAGTGTCCCAAGTGTGACCATGCAAGCAGTGTGCATGCAAGGGTGACCGTGTGTCAGCCATGCTCATCTCATGGGGCAGGGGAACGAACTCCTGGAGATATATAACCTCCCTTTGGCCAGCTGCCAGTGACTGGTTAGATAGCTTTCTTGCCACGCAAGGACACTGGCCACAAAGAGTAAAGGATACCTTCCTGTCTTTCTCTTCCTCAGTTAACAAATACTGACACTAATTAAGTGACAGTAACATGGAGCTATTCTTGGCTGTAGGTGAATCTTACTGAGGTCATACTGGTTGTGGGTAATCTAATTTATTACCCTGTGAAGCACTTTGGGATACAGTGTGAGAAGACCACTCGGGAAGTGCCAAAGCAATAATCCAAGTCAGGATTTTCCCCAGTAAGGTAATATGTTCCATACTCGCTGCGCCTCTGAGAAATAAAGCATCGAAGTTGCACTGGCTCCAGAGCAATGCTGTAAAGATTTCCAAATATTTCAGTGGAAACAGAGGACTACTGTGCTCAAGAGGTCGGTCCCTCTTTGGAGCAAAAGAAGTGCAAAGACAAGTGTCTGAAGACAAAAATCCCACCCTGTGGAAAGGTCTTGGCTGCCAAAGAGAAGTATCATGCTTCGGGTGGGCGGGCAGCTCTCCCTGCAGAGCAGCAGGGTCACATCGTCCAGCCCACATTAGGACGGGAGCTGTACTCTAGATGAACTCTACCAAATTAGCTGTACATGATGTTGCATTCTCTCCTTTCTCAGAGGATCAAAGTGTCTGGATAGAGTCCCAGCCTTCTGCAGATAAGCAGGTCACAGGACTAGTTTGCACCTCTCTGCTGTTTGTAATACACCATGTTACAGATTCCTCTGGATTTCCTAGTTTGTGCCCATGTATACTGGATACTGCTGGCCACATTTTTTCCTTTTAGTCCTCTGAGCTAATCTAGTGACCCGGGATACCTCTGAAGACTCTTAACACCAGTACAGACTCTTTGGCAGTGTTACATCAGATTATAAACTACTACCGGTGTTCTTGCCCAAACTCTCTTTACGATTCCCTTGTTTTATATAAAAAGTCATTCTGTCCTCCGAATGGCTTCTCCCACCAGCACAGCAGCATGAGGGAAGGTGCAGCAGCTCAGCAGCCTGACTTGGATTAAACCTGTTCTGAATGGTGGAGGGAGAAAGGCAAGACTATCTGGTTTGGTAAGCCCTGAGGTGTCTCTAATGCATAAGCAAAATGCATGTGAAGAATGGGGGGGGAGGGGTGAGATAGCAATAACTGGAAATCCATTTCACTTGTATAAAAGTGTTAATTAGTTGTTTATCTGCAGGCATGCTGCAGACTTCACAAAGGCACACACAAGTTACAGCAATTAATTACTAGCAGGGTCTGGGAGACTGTCTCCATGATTAATATTTGTGATCAAGCAGCAGCAACAGGCGATTCAAAAGCAAACAACACAACGTGTACATATATATATATATATATATATTCTTCTTTAAAAAGATAACATGGCTTTGTGTCATAGGACTGGGTGATAAATTGACTGCAATTTTAACCATTGCTGTTGTTTAAGCAACAGATACATTTCTAGTACGCACATGAAGCTTTATAGTGAGTAATTTTTTTTATCTATGCAGTTTATCTGTCAGTAGAAGCAGACTCATGTTGAAACTATGCAAGAATTTATATCAAAACCAACAAATAGTTTAGAATCAAAAAAACAGAGGTAGAATTCGGACAAAAAATGTTTTCAGAAAGATTTATTTAATTCTGAAATGATAGCTCATGACCTAATTTCCTAATTAATTGAAAAACAAAAAAAACCCCAATCTAACAAACAACGAAAAAACCCTAAACCAAACAAAACCAAAACAAATAACAACAACAACAACAACAAAATAATAAAAAATCCCTCAGTGCAAAGTACTCTGCTGATTTGAAGATAAACAATTTTTTCAGTTCTCACACCCAGCTATAGTGGCACATGCTCACAGTGTCCATCATCCCCAGAACATAAAAGGTTTATAAGGACTGAAGGATGGAGAAATTTAAACAGAGTCATCTAATCAGAAAAGACATGACAATGTTTTGGGTAGAGCATTTAAATATTACATTTTATTTATGAAAAAGACATTGAGCATAATAATAGAATAGCATGGAATTAAACTTGCACAACTCCAGTGGGACAGGAACATCATGAAAATTTTGGCTTGAAATTGTTCTTTACAACATTTTTTAAAAGTATCTAATAGCTGGAGCAGTAAAGACCATTCCCAAAATAAAAGTGACCTTCATAATAATTTTCATAGGCTATTTTTGGCAAGGCTGACTGATTGAAAATTATTTCCAGTTAACATATTATAAAAGTGACACATTTGTCTTTTCTTGTGAACTGTTCAATTCACAAAGATGTTTATCACTAAAAAATCACACATAACCTCTTTTCTAGAATATTTTTGTCCAGGAGTGTGTTTAGACAAGCCATGAGTATGACCCAGCCTGTATCTGAGCTTCCTTCATCACAGACAGTGACTGTAGCATTTTCTGTGCTCTGTTGGGTGGCTAAAAACCACCTGCAAACAAAGTTTTGGAGGCACTACTTCCGACTGTTCATTGAAACTTCCATTTCCATGCTTTGCATGTCACGGAAGACCTGCCTTTTTCTCAGGAATATTACAGCCAAGAAGCCAGCAGAAAGGTTTGCTGAAATGTTTCCATGCAGAAAACAGAAAATAAAATGAGCAGAATAAAGTTCAAATTGATGCCAACAAACTGTATCTGGTGTAGCACAGCCTGTTTCTCACAGCTGAGTTGAGAGGTGAAGAAAACGTTTCCCTGGGTCTAAGGACTCCCTAGACAGGAATGGGCTTCCAGCAGGGAGGCTGCACAGCACCGCCGCAATGAAACGTGGGATCGTGTGGCAGACGCTTACTGGAGAAAGTCCTCCCTTTTCATATGTGTCAAATCACAAATTCAAAGAAAAAAGTTGCATGAAATGGAGATGTAACTTTATATCTAAATGTGTAATTCAATTATAAACTAAATATCTTGGCCATTAACCACAATAAAAGAAATGTCTGATTAATCTGGTTAGAAAACAAGTTCATATTTCAAAAATGAAAATTGAAAATCCAAGACCAGACCCTAAGTACCACACAACAACCACAAAAAACAAACCTCACCGAAAAAAAAAATTAATTCAATTACCTGAAATATTATTGCTTGATAAGACTTTAGCCTTCTAGTTCGGACACTAAAACATTCCTGATGTAAGAATGGGAAAGGGTGAGGCTAACATTTTTTCCCCTGCTGACAAACTCAGTTTTGCAGCTTTTCTTAAGCACAACAGTTTTTGCTTTCAGAATAGTATCTACCTAAAACATTTACTTTATAATACAGATGCTAGGTGTTAGGTTATGAGGGAACAGGAAATTGAAAAAAAAAAAAAAGGGGGGGGGGAGACTTGGGGGAAAAAAAAAAAGAAAGAAGAAGAAATTGAAAGGAAAACAAAATGAAGAAAAAAGAAAATTGAAATTTTAAAAAAGGTAAATAACTCTTAGATCATGGAAAATGAGCTTTGTGAGCAAGAAAGGATTGTTCTTCCACCTTTCTGCACATGCTTGATAATTTTTTGTTTATAGCAGAATGTACACAAGAGAAAGCCAAATAACAGCAATGAATATCTGACACACCAGTGTAAAAAAAAAATACAAAAAAATACTTGTAGAATCAGGAATTTTTGGGGGCGTTTACAATAGCCCCTTAGAATAACTTAAAAATATAATGCTTACCATTAATAACGTCACGATCCACATCAGGGAAGGTATGGAACTTTAAGGTGTGAACTGAGGCTGAGGAAAGTGTCATTACTAACTTAGAAGAGCTGAACTTCAGTCAGCCAAGCAGAAGACTCCCTTTTCTACTAGTTAATTTAGACAGCCAGTCCTCTCCAGCTTGACAGCCATCTGCACCTCTTCAAGTTGTCATATTTGACTGAAATGTTCACATAGTAAATAAAAAATAATCCAGAATGTTGAAACAGCAAGAATCTTACTTGCAAGCTTTGTAAAAATCAAACCTATTAACCAAAAAAAAAGCAGCTAGACAAGAAGTCAATATACAGACATTTTATTGGGGTAGGTTTTATTTTGAGTTGTGAATAGCACAGTAAGTAGTATACAAAAGTCAGCCAACTATATTATCAAAGACAGTTACAGACCTCAACCCAACAGTTTTAAGATGTGGCCCTTTTGTATCATTATGTGGAATGATCCTCCAAATAGCCAAAAAGCAGTGAATATTTTTCATGTTGAATCGTCGTTCCAGCATGGCTGTCATCTTCATAATGACACAGCACCAACCTGCCAGTGCCCTGCCATGGAACACTTCTGCACAGCAGTTTTTCTGAGTGCTCTGCACTGGCATATTGCAACTGCCAGCAGTCTAGAAATCGTTTCTCGGGTCTTTATATGTGTGTTGTGCCACTTTCACACCCAGAGAGCAATCTGACAGGGATCTTGCTCCTCTGCTTATGAAAACTTTCGCTAACTTTATTCTTAGCAAAACAAAAACCAAAACACATACTTTGACAGGGCAGAAACACAACTGCATCTAGGAAGGCACATATAATATCTGCCAATGTTCTTGGTCAAAAGTCCTAACTGAAATACACACCTCACGCATGTCTTCTACTCAGATATGTACACTTAACCTGTAAATTGATTATAAATTTGCATTAAAATATAAAATATATTCAAGAAAAAGTGTCCAAATTAATTTGTTGAGAGAAGGGGGGAAAAATGTCTGCATACTTGCCTTACCTAGAGAACCTTAGTTTAAGAGACAGGTAAGTTAAATTCAGTATTCTTCTGCACAGCAAAAATTCAGGTTTATAATATCATATTAGATTTCCCATACAACAAATATGGGATACGAAAAACAGCAGTACCTCAGAAAACAATTCATAACACTGAAAAATCCCTGGGAATGTCAATGGTACATGGCTGCAGGTCTTAGCTTGAAAAAATTTTGAGGATTTATGATCTGCTTGCTAAGAAACAGTAAAACTGTGAGTGTAAAGAAGCACTTCATAAAATCATTGCACAATTTGTTACATATAACTAAAGAATGTGGAGTCAGCAAAGCAAAAAATGGAAATGTTAACATCTTTTTACTTCTCATTCTCATGTGTACTTTTTATTTTAATTTTTTTTTCATTTAAAGAGCTGCATATGGGAAATTCCTCTCTTTTTTAAAGATGGCAGAAAGGGATGATATTTTGCCACTGAAGATGACAAAGACAGGTTGCAGACACTCCACCCCTGGAGACAGTCAAAAGCCATATAGACATAGTCCTGGGCAACCCGCCCTAGCTGACCCTCCTTTGAGCAGGGGGGGCTGAACCAAGTGAGCTCCAGGGGTCCTTTTTCAAACCTCAACCACTATGTGATTCTGTGATCTTCATTAAAAGAATGTGTCATGTTGCATGAACATTTCTACTAATCACATACTACTGAATATTGTGTATGTGCTCTACAATAGAAAGGAAGTGTTTTTAACAAGAAAAAACCCAAAACAGATAACTGCCATAGTTAAAATACTATTAAATTATTAAATTCTGATTCCCTAGAAACTGTCTTTCAACTGAATGCTTTAATTTTAAATATTAAATGCTGTAGGGCTGAAGAAAATTTTCCCTTGCCTGAGCTCTCTAAGTCTTTATTTGATGACAAATAGGCAAAACAAAGGGTGATACCTTACAGTTCTAAACATTGCATTTCATTGATGGTCCATCATATACAATGATTTTACGTGATTTTAAATGTAACGAAACTGCCATTGCCCACCTCTACTCTGCACTGGGTTTTAACTATTAAAAACCAGTGCAGAGTAAGAAGAAAAAAAAAAAAAAAAAAAGAGAGAGAGAAAAGAAGAGCTCTGCAACATAAAATGTAAACTTATATTTAGAAAATCTCCACCCGAATGATCAATGTGGCCTTTTTTTTCCTCAACCTGAGTCCTCTTGGCCAGTGAATCTGTATAAGATCACAAATCACAGTGTTTGTTTTTCAGTGCATGCCATTTTTTATGCTTTCTCAAGAATGCTCACCTCCAATTGGCTCCTCTAGTCCCATTTCACTCTTTGTACTGGCAGATGGCTTAAAGCAGGGAGAAGTGGTTGGACTTCAAGTGCGTGGTCATTTTTCACAAAATTACTGTGCACTGTACATAATCCATTCCTCTGTTTCTTCCTTACCCATCTCCTAGTCATGACGTACTCTCCACCAGCCCCAAAGTGGCTCCCCCCAGCTCACAGGTAGCTGCAACCACTTGCCTTCACATCAGTGGCTGAGCAAGAGCGTAGTCATCCCCAGTTGTCAAACTGTTACTAAAAAAAAAGGATTTGCTGATACGAATTCAAGGTGTAACAAAAGTTACTTCTGCCTTACAAAAGGCTGGCTAGTTGTAAACAAAATATTATCTTGCCCTACCTCTTGGAGGCTGTAATAATTTTCCCAGCTCCCTCTTCATAAAGCCCTATAGTTTGTAACTGCATTTGGCAAAAGCTTGTCTTCCACAGTCTGGATGTGGAAGAGTTTTGCTCATCTATCATGTTCATTGTTATGTGATTATACAGTAGCCACCACCTGCTGTAATAATGATGTGAAATGAGGAATGTGTGAAGATTTACTGCTTACTGTCTAAATGCAGCTTGGGAATATATCTCTACAGGAATAAACTTGCTTTTCAATTTAAAAAATATATCATGTACCTTGCTTCAGAATACTGTGGAAAAACAACATAGCAGGAAACTCTCCTGTTGACACACTCAGGTTGGTGCCACTGTTTTGACATCATCAGGAAAGGAAAAGACTTACAAGGAGGACTTCCAAGTAAAACCTACAAGCCAGGGTCAGCAGCCTCCATGAAGCAGCAGTCAGAGGTGTTTAAGGCTCAGGCTCAACTCTCATGGTGGCATTCAGTCATGTCTATAGCACCTTCTCAGCTTCCCAGTTTGTTAGAAATAATAGAGCCAGAGATCAAATTAAGAACAAAAAGGTTACAGTGGAAGTCAAGAAAGGCTGGTTTCCTCCCTCCTTCCTCCTTCCTGCTAAACTGCTGATGACAAGACTGCTTTATTCCCTGGCTGGTTTCTCCCTTCATGGCTTCTCCAGCACCATTCTTCCTGGACAAAAGACGATGCACTGTCGTTCACCTTTGTAGATCTCTCATGCTTTGCCTTCTACAATTGTTCGACAATGGAAACCTGTCATCTTCTGATTACTGCCATCCATTGCCACAAAACAAACTGTTCATAACCTCCAGGAGGGCTTGTGGGGCAAAAGACAAAAGTTGAAGGTGGATAGTGTTTCACACGGGGCTCATTTTGAGAAAGTGTGAGTGGTAAGAAGGAGCCACCTCACAGACATGCCTCCAAGTAGTCGCGGGCAGGTATTCCCTCCAATTGTTTTGGGCTTTGGAGAGGAAAGCCACGTACATACCTCAGCCTCTCCACAGGGTGCTCTGATCCGCTGCCCCATCCAAGTGGCTGGGGGACTAGGCCCCTGGGGACTACAGCTGTGCCCCGTGGCAAGCCCCTGCTGTGCCCTGAGGGAATACTACTGCCTGTGTAGGGCAGGGTGGGATGACAAAGTCTCAGTGAAACCACATGGAGACAGTCACACACCAGACTGGGATGGCTGAGAAAGGAGGCTAGTCTTGCATGGTTTCCCCTGTAGTCCATGTCCTCCACAGACTGGTTCAGAGGTAGAGGCTAATTTAAGGAGTGGAATCAAGGAATATGAAAAACCTCACATTTTCAGCTGTGAAAGCTCATTAGGATTTTACCTCTGTGTCTCCTCCCAGCAGTGGCATCTCAGCAGCACAGTGCCCCAAGACACGGTATCAACCCCAAATGCTGCTGAGGGCAGGGTCCCCCCTGGGCCACCCAAACCCCACAGAGCTACATCAAAGGGCTCTCGCCAGAACTTATGCATGAGTTTTCTTTAGAGTCTGCTCAGATGAAAAGTACGGTGGCATTAAACTGTATATGCTTTTATTTTTATTTTATTTTTAAACAAAGCCTCCAGGCCTGACAGGCAAGGGCAGGGATGGGATTACGCAAACATCCTATACAGACAGTTCCTCTTTCTGTCTGTCAGCTTGTAAGTGCTTTCTCTTCTGGAACTATACAGTACTAACTGAGCCGGAAACAGCTATTTAAAAAGTGATTATAGTGTGACATTTTTGTTTGACCTAACATCAAGCCGTGTGCAGCTTAAATGTCAGCAAAGCTATTTACTATCAGGACAGACAGGCCCTAGCATGCTTAAATCTACCCTGCATCTTAAAACTGCTTGCTGTCTCCACTCAGTGCACATGAATGACACCGAAGCCAAGATGTAAAGTATAGCGCTCCGTAAGCTGTGATGATTGACTAATATGCTGGGTGGCAGAATGCATTCGGTGAGAGGCTCACAGGGAGGAAGACAAAATAATGGATAATTAAAGTAAATCTCAGGTTAGAAAGCAGAGGCCCGTGCAAAAAGTTCCTGTGGATTAGCAAGAGCATGCCAATAGCTGATGTGTTTTGTCCGGCAATGTCTGAGGATCTCAAACGTTTGGACAAAAATAGCATGGAGAATTTTTGTTTGGTTTTTTTTGTTGTTGTTGCTATTAGCACTGGAGCTGCATCAGTCACATGAGAGAGGAGAGGGCACAGCCTCCGGCTGTGTCTATGGGTCCTGCTATCAGCAGACTCTGTGCATCAGAGCCTGCAGAGGAGCCCTGTGGCCTCAGGGCTGTATCCCCGACCTGGGGGGCTGGCAGAGCACAAATCAGGCTGCCCATCTGCAGCTGCCATGCAGGGTGACAGAGAGGAAGGGAAACTTCAGAGCCCTGTCACCAGCCAGCAAAATAATCACCAAGCAGTGTGGGAGCATGAGGCCAATGCAGCTAATTACGTGCGTCTCTCCCTGTGTGAGAACTGACAGGAATGAAGAGGCTTGGTTCCTTCAAGGGTGCACAGGCACGTACAGCTATAAGGTGTCATACAGAGTTATATAGTATCATGAGCTCTCTGTAAGACAATGAACTGATTTGCAACGGATGGAGATAAGTACGCTTACAGGTCCTTAATGGGACCACAGGCATATATTTGGACAGCGTTTCAGTCTGACCTTCTTCTCAGAGCCTAAAATAACAAACAAATCAGTGTGCCTTTATTTTGAGAAAACATTGCTCACAGTAATAAGGGTGGGTGGGGGCACTCAAAAGGAAGCAGAGCTGTGATAAAACTCCCATTTTGTTCTTTCTTGCATGTCAGAAAAAAATTACATTATAATTCAGAGTGCCTTTCAGAGTTTATTTTTCTTTACATTGTTACATGCCTGATCACATCTGATTTTGGAAGCTAAGTAGGGTCTGACTTGGCTGGCATTAGGGAGACTGCTGAAAACGCAGTAGATTGAGCAGGATCTGTGTGCTCGTTATATGAACATGCAGTGACTAAAAGCATGATCAGGGTGGAACAACTATTTGTAGCTTTTCCATATTTTAAAATATTGCTTTTCCCCTCATATAGCAAATGAAATAGAACCATGAATGAAAACAACATCATGGATCCTAAATAAGCATTTTTTTACAATTAATTAAAAAAGGACACTGCTCATGAATAACAGTTAATACTTTCCAAAGAGCACAGAAGAACCCTTTGAGCAAACTGATCATCAGGTCATTAGAGATAGGAAATAATTTCTTTAATTTCTGTCTGCTTGCTATTTACTTTACTAAGTGTTGACAGTGACAGGGGACTGTAAAAATCCCTTCAAAACTCACTTAAGCACAATAAGTGAAAACAGTATAAACTTTTTAATGGAAAAGATATGAGAGGTAGCCAGAGATTTTTTTTTTTCTTAAGCAGGGTTTACTGTTCTTCTTGATGTTTCAGTGACTAAGGGCTTAATTATATCATAAAAAGGTTCCTTCCTTTTTGTTTTCCCTTAGAAAATTCCATAAGATCAAGGCTGATCTGCTATGATACTCCTTGGAGTCTCCCAAGAAGTTAAAACTTTAACAAAGGTTTCCTTCATTAAAAATTTCATTACTCATTCAAGTTAAAACAAATATCATTTTAAAAAATAACAAATGTAGCCAGAACTCCCTTCCTCTCTTGCTTTCTTATCAAATGTCATTAGTGAGGTACTGCTCAGATCCTGAGTGGGACTTGTGGTCCAGGGCAAGCTTCATTTTAATTGTCACCTCTTCCCTCCTGCCCCCGTGAAAGTTAAAAAGTCAAAACGGACAGTGAAGGTGTTACAAAGAAAATAAACATCGAACAGATGTTTGACTATCTTACTTCCACCTTTAAACAAGAACTAAATATGATATGGCAAAGCAAGGCAAGCTTCACATGATGTTCTGTGATTCTGCATGTAAGCTTCTCTCAGGTAGTGCCTGAGATGACCTTGTTCAGTTTTGCAGCCCTTCTTTGTTTTATAAAAATGTGAGGGATTTCTAAATCCTGATTTGGATGCATCCCCCAGCAGCAGGGAGAAACCGACGATTACTGAAGCAAGGCAAGTTGTTTTCAGTTTAGCAGGTTTTTTCTAAACCAGACTTGTGGTTTCATTTAAAGTTTGAATGCTTCCATTCTCTGAGAAGCCCAGTGGATTTTCAATAGCAGAAGATCAAATGATGTTAATCGGCCAGTGTGACCTAATCCTCTAATTCAGCTGCCTTTTTACATTAGAAATGTTCTGCTCATGTAAGATTGATTTGCTCTTAAATTGACTTTTTTTGTGTGTGTTACATGCTCTATTCTACAGTTCTACTCCTAGCTCTGTAGATCTG
This sequence comes from Actenoides hombroni, assembly GCA_024336885.1. Taxonomy (NCBI): domain Eukaryota; kingdom Metazoa; phylum Chordata; class Aves; order Coraciiformes; family Alcedinidae; genus Actenoides; species Actenoides hombroni. The sequence continues at coordinate 1,416,147 of WUAM01000038.1, forward strand.
TTACACAAAAAAAGAAAGACCACTTCTTCATTTTATAGGTTTAGACAGTCTAATCCTAAGGGTTCTGATAGAAAATGTCTTGCTAATCACAGAAAACCCAAGACTAACATCAAACAACATCAGGAGGAACATTTTTCTTTTCAGTAGTGATCCCACAGGTTACCTGCACTGAACAGGGCTACTCTGGTCAGCTATTGCTGGCTATAGAAAGACTACCGTGTTATCGGGAGTTGTCAATGTGGATTCACCAAGGGGAAATTATGTCTGACCAATCTGATAGACTTCTGTGATGTCATAACTGGCTGAGTAGGTGAAGGGAGAGCAGTGGATGTTATCTACCTCAGCTTCAGCAAGGCTTTTGACACTGTCTCCCATAAACATCCTCATAGGAAAGCTTATGAAGTGGGGTTAGATGAGTGGACAGTGAGATAGATTGAAAACTGGCTGAATGAGCTCAGAGGGTTGTGATCAGCATCACAGAGTTTGGTTGGAGACAGAGCACTGCAACAGGCTGCCCAGATAGGTTGTGGAGTCTCCTTCTCTGGAGACATTAAAAACCCACCTGGATGCAGTCATGGGCAATCTGCTATAGATGAACCAGCTTTAGCAGGGGTTTTGGACTAGGTGATCTCCAGAGGTCCCTTCCAACTGCTACCACTCTGTGATTCTGTGATTCCATGCTTCCTCCTCAGCCTTCTGATACACCTTCCATTGATGTTCACACATTTCATCAGACTGAAACAATCTCCTTGTCTCCTTTTTGTTCCCTCAGTTATTCTGATGTGGTGGCTGTGGTGCACTGCCTCATGTGACTGGGCAGCTGCAGCACTGCTGGGAAAGAGTAGGTAGAGCAGTCCTCCTCTGCATTGTCCCCCCTCCCTCCATACTCTGCAGCTGCAGGTATGGCCCCAGATTGCAGCCATGTCTGGATCACGGGAGAGAAAACAGCCTGCTGAGTTGCTCCACAAATGACTGGCAGTTTGCGCACCAAGATTGCCCCCAAACACAGTCTGTCACATTTGGCAGGTTTTTGACACTGTAACTCCAGAAGAACTCAGAGCTCTACAGATGCCAACAGACAGACCATCAACACTGACCTTCACAGCAGCATCTCCTAATGAACGCCACACGAGGGAGGTCTAGCCTGTTTGTAAGCCACATGCATGTAACTGTATGAACCAGTTCCCGCGCACATATTTGGAACCAAATTTCTACAAAGCTTAGTGACAGCCATCGCTCCAATGGGCAAGACACAAATACCTGCCTTCCTGCACAAACCCAAATGCTGGACCCATCCTGAAACACTGTGGCTCTGTGGTCCAACAAGTGTGAATGACCGGCACAAATTGTCTTCCGTTTACCCCTAGGCTGGATTTGGCCAATATTTAAAGATATAACCAGCCCATAGTTAAAACTATCAATGTTAATGTACTTCCTATGACCTTCCCTTCTTGAGCTGTAGAAGAGTCTTAGCAGAAGATGTTGTGGGTGTCAAGTAGAGGGGGCCAGTCTCTTTTCAGTGGTGCCCTGTGATATGACAAGAGGTAATGGTCACAAACTGGAACACGGGAAGTTTCACCTCAACATGAGGAAAAACTTCATTCCTGTGAGAGTGATGGAGCACTGGAACAGGCTGCCCAGAGAGGTTGTGGAGTCTCCTTTTCTGGAGACTTTCAAAACTTGCCTGGATCTGTTGCTGTGTGGCCTGACCTAGGTGATCCTCTTCTGTCAAGGGAGTTGGACCCGATGATCTTCAGAGGTCCCTTCCAACATCTACCATTCTACGATTCTATGATTCTATGTCCAGCCCTTGGCATAGACATCAGTGTGCAGTGCCTCTCTTGCCTGCTTTGACAGCCTGTGTAGGGCAGGACGGGGCTTCCTGGGCACAAGGACCCACAGGCCAACATGTACAAAGTGTGTGACAGAGAGGAGAGGGCCATGAGGTACACACGTACCTGTCGCTTCAATGCTCTGCTCTTTCCTGTACCATTACTGAGGACTCTTGCAACAGATTTTCACTAGCTACCCCTACATCGTTGCTGAGATTGCCTCAGGTAAAGAAAGATATAATACAGTCTGAAGAGCTAAAATCACCATTTACAGTGTCTGGCAGGTGCTCTTCATTCTTTTTGCTTTTAAGGAGGACATCAGGGCTGCCACTCCTGCCTGTTGTGTCTGTGATTACGCAACCATTTTGCTATATCCAATGAATTACACTTTTTAGTTTGTTTGCTTTTGTTTTTTTTTTGTGTTTTGTTTTGTTTTGTTTTGTTTTTGTTTTTGTTTGGTTGGTTTGTTTTGGTTTTTTTTTCTGCCAGATGGTAACAAATGAATTCAATCAAGTAATTATACTGAAGATATTTTGCAACACAGGGTTTGCAGTGTCCACGTTGGCAGAACACGTAAGAGTTTTCGAAATCCCATGTGTTACTGTTGGCGTTACGTTATGTAAACCACAAGCTGATTAAGATCCACCTTATGAGTAGTGAATGGGTCTGTCCCCAGTCATCTGGCATTGGTGGAGATGATTTTCATCTTACTGAGCAAAGCGTGTAGTGCTACTTCTTAAAGAAACGGAAGCATAATTTCAGCTGCAAATGTGGTCGAAGCAAAAATTTGTGGGCAGAGAGCGCCATCTCCAGCTACTGAGTAAGAATTACTCTGTGGTAAACCCCTAATTTTGTATTTCTGCTTTGGAATTGCCATCTGTTCCGGCAAAAGATAGGAGAAAAAAAGCCATCTGAGACTGATGAAAGACTCAGATTTAAGCCGTAACGCTATCTTAATATCTTGTAGGGAGACTTTGCAAATCCTTCCTAAAGTTTCTGAATTAAATAAAAAAACTGCTTAAAATTGCAAAGATCTGAGCATCCCAAATTTATTTCTGTTTTCAGGCTACTTAGTCAAGAATAAAATTACATCAGATTTTAATAGATCTAAAATTTGTGCTATATTATGGTCCTTCAACCTACAGAGTCTATGCATCTAATACTGCATAAGATGCATTTGATAAGTACTTGAAAAAGCTCATAAACTGTACCTCTTAGAATGACTGGGTAGAAACCTAGTGAAATAAGCATTATGCAGAAACAGCATACAAAGTTCATGCAGATGAACTGTATACATACAAATACTACAAAATTTATAAATATTACGAAAATTATGCTACATGTATATCACATAAATACATTTAATTAAATACAGATACTAGAAATTGAATGCAAAATACTACAAATACTACAAAAATACATACATACAAAAATTGCAAATATTACATAAATTAAAAAATTACACATATTTAAAAATACATAAAACAAAAAAATTACACATATTAGAAAAATTGCATAAATACAAAAATTGCATAAATATAAATACAAAATAATTACAATAGTTGTATCAAGTACAAATGTATTTTGTGTACAATGTATGCCACATAAATGGTAAGTATGTTAGTGAACACTTTTAAAGAAATCTGTGCTGAAAAAAAAAAAAGAAACGAAGACATTATTTATAGCTGATGCTGAGAAATTGTTCTCTACCACAATGTTAAATGATGTTGTCGCCATCCTCTTACTCAGTAGTTTTCTGTTCTTCCCAGCACCATAAGAAACCTCAGGTCTCCAGAGTATCCAGAGCTTCGAAGGGTTCAAATGGAGCAGAGCTATTAAGTGCATTAGAAAATCAATCTGTGAACGCAGGTATACTGCTTTTGCTAGGGTTCTCTCAGACAGATGGACAGCCAAGGTGAGGAGGGCCTGTGAGCTCAGCCTCATTAATGTCATAGAAGAGTTTGTTCTAGAAACTATCTTAAGGCCACCAGTGGCAAAGCTATTTTCACACAATAAAATTGAAAATCATGCCTCCTTGTGTGTGCTGTACAAGACTCATCTATATTAAATAATCATTAAAGAATTTGCAAAAGCAAACGAATTACTGGATTTAGAGTGCTATGAATGATGAACACGTGCATCAAATAGAAAGATTCAAGGAGGGTTAAAAGATGAAGCCTCTGTTATCAGCGAGCCTTAAAAGTAGCATTCCTGAACTAGATGCAGCGTCTTATTTAAAATGCAAATTATTAAATCACTATTGTGTTATTTTTATGATTGCCTGAGTTCAGAAGGTATTTGACAACCATTCAGAAATCCAGATTCTGTTTGCAGCCACAGAAATTACAAGAGGCAGAAAGAAAGTTGATGCAGGTCTGTTAGAAAGACACCTGTAAAAGGACAAGGCAACAACAAGTAACAGCTGGCACAGATTTATGAAGGACAAATCACACCTGGCCAACCTGATTGCATCCTGTGAAGAAACAGCTGGCAACATGGACTAAGAGGGAGCAGTGGATATGATAGATCTTCAGTACAGCTTCTGAAATAATTTCCCACAGCATTTTCACTCACAAACTGGGGAAATATGGCATGAACAAACTGGCTGTTAGATGCACTGAGAACTGTCTAGGCTGATGGGCTCAGTGGGTGGCAGCTGGTGGCTTGGCCATCTGCCTGAAGGCCCATAACAAGCTGAGTACTCTAGGAATTGCTACCAGGGCCCATATAGTTAATTGTCTTAATCAAAAACCTGGACCATGGGACAGGATGCACCCTTCTGCTAAGTTAGGGTGGGTGGTTGACACACTAAATGTTAGAGCTACAGTTCTGAGGGACTTTGAGAAGCTTAAGGACTGGGTTTACATAAGACTTAACACATTCAACAAGGACAAACGTGAACAAGGAGAAATGGTCAGCCCTGCACCTAAGGTAGAAGAAGTCCTTCCATTGGTACCACGTAGGAGGAAACGGGCTGGCTTTGCCAAAAAGGATCTGAGGTTATGGGAAAGCTGAGTCCAATATGAGCAAACAGTGTGCACTCATCCCAAAGAGGGCAAATCACACAGTAGCCTACTTTAGAAGGAGCATGGCCAATAGCCTGATTTAAATTACTGTTCCACTCTGCTTGGTGTTGGTGAGGCCTTGGCTGGGCACAGGGCCCAGTTTATTGCATCCCCAGATCTATATGGGTCATCTCCAGTGAAGGCTACCAAGATGATCAGGATCTACATCACATGACCATGAAGGAGAGGCTGAGGGATCCTGGTCCTGTCTTGCCTGTGGAAGAGCATAAAGGGTCATCTAACAGCAGCCTGCAACTACTTGAAGGGGGTTTACAAATAAAACAGAGCTAAAGTCTCCTGGGTAGTGGTAGGCAATGCAAGAGGAAACCATGAGCAGAAGTGGCTCAGGAGGTCCAAAGAAGAAGTTATAAAACAAATTATTTACTTGGAAGCTAGCTAACCAGGGCAAAGTGTGGAATTTTTATTTTAGATGGTTTCAAGAGCTGTCAAGACAAAAGTACAATCAATGTAATTTACTTCAGCAGCCAGGCTGGACTGTGCAACACTCAGAGGTCCTTTCCAATCAACTTATTTATGATTGTGCACAAATGTAAAAGTGACAGCTTTCCCGGTCCATGATTCTTGTTTGCTGTGGGAAGATAAACCTTAAAATGGTCACCCAAGTGTTGTCTGGGCTTTATTATTTATTTGGGAGTGTGTTTAAGTATACATATAAGCAAAAATAAAAATACTCTGTTGATACCTGGTAAACTGAGGATTTGTTTTGGTTTGGTTTTTTTTCTGAAAAGAGTATTTCATTGCTACATCGAAACGGTCACCTGCTATTTCAGTTGGCAATATCAAAACAGCAAGGAAATGCAATGTATTTTGAAAACTGACAAATTGGAAAGTAATTCAGTGTTATTTATTCAACTTGCAAAAGCGATGGGTGTGCTCGCAGCCAGGCTCCAGGAGTCCTCAAAATAATGTAAGATGCTGAGGGCAGCAACTCCGGTAACTACCCCCTCATCTCTGAATAATTACCTGAGTTTGCACCATTTACTGTTGTTGGTTGATTTTGGTTTGCTGTTTTTTGTTTGGTTTGGTTTTTTTAAGTACTCTAAAGGTCACTGGTATGGCCACCCTTGCCTGAAGTATGAGCTACTCCTGCCTGCGCAGCTGCCTTCCCTTCTTCACACCGGTGGCTTCTCCTCGCCTCGGCACCTCAGGAGAGGACTCACCACCCACCTCCCCTTCCCCTCACCACAGCGGTGCCCTATACTTAAGTTTCAAATTTGATTATACAGAAATTCATGTCCTAGTAATATTGATATAAAAGATAAATAACCA
>WUAM01000038.1:1426038-1495856 GCA_024336885.1 Actenoides hombroni
AAATACTTGGGGTTATAAAAGGCTTTTTTTTTGTCATTAAATCCCATAAAGAATTAAAAAAAAGTTTTTTTTTTTTTTTTTTTTTTTTTTTTTTAACTAAACAGAACAATTTAGCAAAATCAGAACTGAGTCTGGAACAGCTGGCTGATTAATACATGCCACAACTCAAAATATGAAGAAAAAAAGGTTCAAGGGTTTTAATATCCTGTATGACATTTTCAAAAAAATTGTCCAGATTGAAAAAAGATTTACTTTAGCCTCCTCAGCTATTCTAGTATACAGAACCCAAAACTCAGGGCTTGCTATTTAGTGTCCCTAACTGCCAGGTGAATGGCAAAGCAAGAGCAGGGCAAACTTCCAAGAAATTTCTAAACTCACTTCTGGTCTCCACAGTCCAGAGCCTAACTGCTGATGCCAAGGGGACAACTCTATTCAAAGGGATGATCCAATCTTGAGTTGTATCCTGAGACTGGGCATCTTATAGCCCATCAAATTACTGACTGCTATTGTTTATGGATGTAATGCAAGTTTTGAAGAAAGAGGTGATGAAATTAAGTGAAGAAAAAAGGAAAAAATACATCCCCTATTTTATGATGTGCAAGCTTTTTGACTAAATGAAGCTCTAGTGTGCCTCAGAGCTTAGGGTTTTTGATGGGTTTTTTTTCCTTGTTAGTCTAATAAAACCTGTATCCTCTCTCTGATGAGCTTGCCTTTCTGTATAAAACTGTAGACATGTTGGAGAAGTCTGTCTGAAAAGAATTTGCTTTAGTAGTAGCTTATAAGAAACAAACTGGTAAGTTTTCAGTCCATCTCTTCCTGAATAATATTTGGGTATTGATTCGGTGATAGACATCGGATTCTGGAGAATGACAAGTAGCTCATGGACAGTTCTAGTCTTGGATATGATTCTTAAAAGCATAGTTAAATATTCTGTTGAAGGGAGTTTGGGGGTGTGAGCAAATGTCTAACTCATAAGGAGATTAAGTTATAAAGAGTTAACCTCTTACTTCAGATTCTTTGTGGCAGGGATAGCCTTTCTGCTCCGAGTTTAATGGCTTAGAGCAATAAGCTTGTGTCTCTTAGCAAATGTTGAAACACAAAAGGTAAATAAGGATGTTTAGAGCTTGATCACAGGCCTTTGCTCTATTTGGTTATTGTTTATTTGGGTGACTCCCATGTACCTCTGCCTTACTGCAAGGCCACATTGTCACTAAGGTATATATGACAGAACTGGCCCAGAAAAAACAGACCATGCTACTTTTCATTGCTTTCTGGGGACCAAAAGAAAAGAAAAAAATCAACCTACAGGGTTATTATTCTGGCCTTTCTTTGATCACTGACTTCACTTAATTTAAAATTAAAGAAAGATCAGAAAGAATAAATGCATATTAAATTAATAGCACCTATTCAAAAGGCTTGCATATTGCAGATAACAAAGTAATGTTCACAGAAAAGATAGAGATACAGAATAGGATGGAATTTCCCCTACTTGTTATCGTTTTCAGATGTCCGTATTCATGCTCATTTAATCATTACCATAATCTGTATAGAAAAATGGCCATGACAATCTGTATCTCACTATACACACATACACATGTATATTAGTTGGAAAGGAAACACAAGACCTGGTTCTTTTCTCCCTTATCTAGTCATTATGTATACAGGATCGTTTGTCCAGGATGTGGATGACCCAAATGTCATACTTTCTTTATACATAGAGTCTTCCAACTTCCATCATCTTTCGTCCGCAGACATTGCCTGATCACCACCTAGCAGGTTATATCAGAATTGAAACAAAGCAATATATTTTTCTGCTTTGGAGGCTGGAGTTTAGAGTCCAGATGGCATATCTGGACACTAGAATTGTATGTACCTGTGGCCTGACTGTTGTGAAGTTCAAATAAAACAAAATAGTCTTGAATTTTGGGCCCCACATCAGTCTTATTTATTGTTCACAAGTTATAGGATAAACTATGGGATGAGCAGATCCTGGGGAGTTAGAACCAGAATCCAATTTCCCCTCTTTTTTTGAGGGCTGTAACTACTGAGTCCCAGAGTGTCACTGAAGCTGTCTTTGTTGTGATTCTTGAATAAATCTGTGTAACTAGTACACAGTCAGATGGATATTTTTCTTATGTTCTCTTCCTGTGTGTTGTTTTTATATGTGTTCCTCCTGTCCCAGGAGACAAAGGTGAATGACAAAAGAAGAAAAACAAGTTCTACCTGTGTCTGATTTATTACACTATTCTTTATTGGATATTTTACCTGTGCTGTGAAGAGATATAGTGTCTTGATCCCCTTGGTAAATGATCACCCCTGTTAGATGTCTCAGTTTTTCATCTGTCTGGATATGAGTACCAGCATCAGCTTTCATAGTGAAGGACAGACAATTGTGAAGCTCAGACAGTTTAGGAAAGTTATGGCATTGGCTTAATCAGGGAAACAATACTTCTATCACATCTCCTTTGAGCATGAAGCCCCAGGAGATGTCACATACTTACTGGCTTTGCAGCACCACAGTCTCTTTTTTTGTGACCCTTCTTGCCCCAGATTGACCTAGTGGCTACTCAGGGACCAGGATGGTGCAGAGCAGGTAAGGTCCCAGGGTGGAAAAAAAGCTATGCATGGGACTGAAAAATGGTGAGGCCAGGGGGTGAACTTGATGTCATAAGTGTGACCAACTCGGTGTGCAAGCTGGTGTTACTGTGCATCCCTGTAGATCAAATTCACACTTCAGATTCAGAGTGTCTGGATCTTCTTTCATATTCCCAGCCCCAAAATGTACATTAAAAAGATGACTTTCATCCCCTTGAAGTAATGATATTTTAAGGTGTCATGTTAGACATATCAATGGAGAGCTTGCTCTTGAAATAGATGAGACCAGGATCAGGCTGTTGTTTTGCCAGGAGAGGTTTTGAAGGATGGCTGTTCTCAAAGGTAGATGGAGCTTCTCCACAGTTTCATACTGTATAAGCCCCCTTGATAAAGCTCTTTTCATTTTCAAATTACTTAATTACCATTCCTCTTGCTTTCAAATCAAAATGTGCAACAGCTTATCTCATTCATATAAGAAGGCTAGTAAAGAAGGTGAAATCACCAGGAAATTAAAAAATAAAATAATGATAATGCCAGATGGCCACAAGAAGAGAATGAAAATTGACTCTTACAAATGTTATGTATTAATTACACTTACCCTTTTTTAATGTCCCCATTATATTATATAAAGCAGTGCTCAGTAACCCTAGCGCAAATGACAGTTTGATGCATGGTGTCAGTTAAAGGTACCCTTCTACATGCACAGATTTAATTTATACTTTTTGTGATATTTCTGTTCCTTGAAAAGAATTCATCTTTTCCAAACAACACCAAAATTCATCACTATTGGACAGTTTGGGTCAGATTTTAGGCAGACATGTTTCAGATCTACCTGTAACTTGCACATGCCAGAGTGGAAAGCCAATAGGAAATTAAAGGGACATTGATTCCCTTTCTACTGATTAAAAAAAAAAAAAAAAAAAATTAATGAAAAAGGGCCAGATTTTTCAAAAGCCTGTTCAGAAAGGAATTTGTTTCAAAAGCTGTTAAAATTTTCTTAGTGGGTGTAGGGACATAATTTTTTTTAACAATTTGGAGTACCTAGTAGAGTAAAGTAAATTTTTTGTCAAAAAACCATTTTTTTCAGTGAAAAATGTAGTCAGTTGTACCAAAACATTTAATGGTGTCACCTACAGTTTGCCAAATTTTTCATTCAATCAAAAAAATTGAATTCTGGTTAGTACTATAGCATTATATTTAAATATTTTCTATGGAAGTGTTGTTTCCAGAGACTTCATGTTTTTCTATAAATTTTCTGTGTAAATATACTAAAGACAACATATGTAAAAAATCTTATCATTCTTGAAATAAATCTAGAATGCATCATATCAAATGGGTGGAAAGTGGTGTGCAGTCCCTGATGATTTTTTAAAATATTTTCCTTTGGTTAAAAAAAAATAAAAAGATTTAATTTTGTAATTTTGCTTTAACACTGCCCACACCACAAAAAAAACTCCAAACCCCAAAATCCAAAAACCAACCAACCAAAGAAAAAAAAAAACAAACCACACACAAAACCCCCAAACAAATAAACAAAAAAACCACCATCAAGAAAACAAACAAAAAAAACCCCAACTAACCAACCAAAACCAAAGAACCGAAATACAAAAACCCCACAATATGTTTTTTAAAATATCTTTTTACATTTTGTGGAAAATTAATTCATTATTCAGGTACCCCAAGGGACAAGAAGCTCTGTGCCTAAATTTCTAATTAAGAATACATGCTATGTAGAATAGCTGAGATTTCCCATTATTCTCACAAACACTGGTGCAGTTGGGATCCACCATGTTCTGTGAGCACAGCTGTTATAGAATAACAGTTATTAAGGTTGGAAAGGACCTTCAAGATCACCGAGTCCAACCATCTACCTTATTCAGTTCAATAACTCAAGCAATCTTGTCACTTACATGAAAATTTCTCTTTCTTTCTTAGGTTTTCTTCTCTAGTGAAAATACATTGTAGAGTTTCAAAAAAGTTGATCAGTTCTCCTGTTATGTTATTGCCCAGAACTGATTTTTTTGCTGTAGGATGAGTGGTTCAAAAAGTAAATAGTTAAGGGCTACAGACACAATATAAACCATGCTGGTAGTAGGTAAGGTTGATTTTGGTTGGTAAATTTGCATTTTTAAAAAATATCTTTAACCTTTTCCTCCAGTCTCTAGGACTTCTCCCAGATTACTTATTTCCACAAAAATATACTTTTTTTTTTTTTTTAATCCAGGGTGATTATGCAGACTTGTTTTGAAAGAGAACTAGAGATCAGAAGCATTATTAGCATGAACATCACTTACCAGCGTTGGTCTCCTGAGCATACTGCACTCTGTGTACATATTGAAATGTTACAAGTCCAGTGCAAATCTATATCCTGTTCGGGCTAGCCTTAAAAATCAATAAAGTTGGCAAAGTTCCTCTGTCTGTGACCTCCTAATACTGTAATTACAAAGTCACAATGGGTGTAATTGCTCTATAAAACTTCCACATACCATGGAAGTACATAATCACTGAGAATAAGATTGACAAGGTATACTTTGTATATTATGGGGTTTTTTTTCCTTGGGACAGTAAGACTCCATTCAGGGTGTGTTGTGGCAGGAGACTGGGTATTTTTTTATTCCTGGAATGACAAAGTGCAAACAGTTCTCTCTTTCAGTCCTGGAGGTTACAGGTGTGCCACCATGTTATCCATATCACTCTGCAGCATTCTTCACAGCTATTATCATGCCCATAAAATAAACTAGACTCTTGCTCATGCCTGAGTATGTACACGGTTAAACATTTACTGTCACCTCCTGATTTACGAACTTGCTTTGCGAAGTTGTGAGCTTAGTGTTGGGTGACACAGCACTCTGAGTAGTTTCAACTCTCTTCTCCCACACCAGGATAAAACAATGTATGTTGTTTTAAGGAGATCCTGGGCTCGTATGTCCAAGGGCTGGTTATTAGGGTAGAAGCTTACCTCTAAGAAGTTCAGTGAGTGATGAACCTCAAATGTCTCAGGGATTCAGGCTGAGACAAAGTCTTCAAGTCTCAGAAGTACCTTGAAATATTCTAAGCTTCTGGCTATTCAAAGCCCATCTCAGCATCTTTTCAGAACTACCTTATTGTTTTAAAATATCTTCCTGATTCCAGATGCAGGAAGAAAGGGCAGACATTTCATCAAGTTGTGAAAATTTACAAAGGTTAGTTAAATAAAAATTGGTTTTCCCTGAGTTTGCGTCAAACACTTCCTATTTTACTTTATTTTTTTTTTTTGGATGGGTTTATTTCTTGCTAATGTTGAATCACAGGTGGGCTTCTTTTGAAATGCATGGGAGTTGTGTCAGAGACAAAATCTGACTTAAAATAGACGTGCAGCAAATTGTAGCAAATGTATAAAGTGTTGGGAGAAGTTTCTGTTGCTTTTTTGACAGATCAGATCAGTCACTGTCAAAGCCAGCTTTCTGATGACACACAGAAATCAGTCCTTCTGACTCAAGAATTCTTGAACTTCCTCATGATGCAGATAATGTTTTCCTATGAGGAAAATCTCAGAAATACGTTAATATTTCCGAAAATTAGTCTATGTAGTTGTTTTCATCACAACAGGCTCTCAAAGTGGAAAGAAAGAGGGGAAATTACCTGGCCCATCTCAGATGGCTGTTTTTCAATGAGTTGAATCACCTCTGCAAATGCTTCTCTCTCCCTCTGTTGATATTAGAGACCTCAAAGCAGTCACCTCAGACTTAAGTGCTTAACTTTTTCATGTCTATGGCTGCACACCCCTTCAGAGTCACATAATTCCCATATAGTGACAGGAGTTGCATTAGGGGAGAGTGATTTTGTGTGTTTGTGTATTGTATTTTCTCCTGGTCTGGTCATGATGAATGAGGAAAAGGATTAGCTAATCAACTAACCAGCTAATCACTGTGCTACCAACGACCTCAGAGTACGAAATCTATTCCTTTGTCTTTGAACTTTTCTGAAGGACTTCATACTAGCCATGTCTTGTTCCCTCCTTTCAAGGAACATACCATGAAATGGTGATGACTTAGCCAATTTGAGACAAGTCATCTTCTAGGAAGAACAGCAGTAGTGTAGGAATTACTCTGATTTACACAAGGTCATGACGTGAACCTGTCCAGTCACACAGACTGCCTCCCTAACACTTGTATACAAGTGATCACCTCCCCTCTCTGTGAGAGAACTTTCAGCCTAATTAGTAGCCAGGTAATGAGCTCTGCTTGGCTCTTGCCTGCAGTCATGGGTTCAACAGCACAGAGCAGGATCCTGCATTGGGAAGAAACCAATTAGAAGGGATCCTCCCTGAGTGCAGCATGATGGATGTCCTTTTCTCCTGTATCACAGGACGAAAGGAGAACATGGCTGCTGGTCATACAAGCCTCTAATGTGGAGTGATGAGTTTGCTGTGCATTTCTGTCTTGTAGCTTTACACGAGTTCCTGTGCAGTTGAGGCAGAAGAGAGGAAAAGACTTCTTTAAGAGAAGGAGACGGTATGTAAGACTATCTTCCACTGCCTACAGGAGTATTATGGGATGATGAACACAGACTTTTGCCAACTGTGTGCTAAAAAAGGACAAAAGGCAATACTGTTGTTGTGAGAAGGGACATTCCTACATAGGGACTATGTTTACTATGGAAGCAGTTAGGCACCAGAACAGTTTGCCCGGAGAGGCTGTAGTATCTCCATTCTTAGAGACTGTAAAAATATTAATGGGCAAGGCTCTTAGCAAACTGGTCTACCTTGAAGGCAGGAGATTGAACTGGAGATCTCCTAAGATTGCTTGCAGCTTGACCGATGATGAGATTCTGTGTCCAGAGGAGGGACACAGAGATAATCAGAGGGCTGGAGCGCCTCTCCTGTGAAGACAGGCTGAAAGAGTTGGGTTTTTTCAGCATGGAGAAGAGGAGGCTCTGAGGAGACCTTATTGAAGCCTTCTACTACTTAAAGGGGGCCTACAGGAAAGCTGAACAGGGTTGTGTTACAAGGACATGTAGTGATAGGACAAGAGGCAATGGCTTCAAACTGAAAGAGGGTAGATTTATATTACTGTGAGGGTGGTAAGACATTGGAATATGTTGCTCAGAGAAGTGGTGGATGTCCCATCTCTGGAAGTGTTCAAGACCAGGCTGGATGGGGTTTAGAGCAACCTGGTCTAGTGGAAGGTGTCCCTGCCCATGGCAGAGGGATTGGAACTAGGCAATCTCTAAAGCCTCTTCCAACACAAACCATTCTATGATTCTATGATTTTAGGTTGGCAAGTGTGGCAGATATGATAACAGCCATGCCATACATCTTGTTCACAGAGCTCTGATCTGGGGAAAAAAAGCAATGTCCAGCACTGCCAGAGAAAGGAAGACAGTATGGTCAGCAGCAGACTGCAAAGAGTGAGAAAAACCTGTGTAGTCATGTCCACATCTCATACTGCAGGCTCAAAGTCCAGAGCTACTGTCTGGGTCATGAAACTCTCCTTGATCTCTGCTAGATCCACATTTGAGGCATCTCTGTAGCAAGATTTACAACTGTGACCTTTTAAGACTGATTTAGTAAGGCTATGAGAACTCTGTGAGCCTTCACTGTGTATCTGTGAGATGCCCACAGTAACCTGTGAACCTTTTGGCAAATTTCAGCTCATTGGATAAATTTTGGGAAAGGGTTAAACTCCCAAAGGAAATTAATTCCTAGGCATTTCCTCCCCACCCCCCAAAGGTAGATATCTGAATAGATAAAAGAGTACTAAATAATGACCCGATTTGAGGAGTTCTGCAAATAAGAATCTGTTTTTTATCTGTTTGTGTATCTATGCATCTATCTATCACATACTTGTATACTCCCTTTATTATGAATAAGCTTATGCACAGTACATACCCAGAATAGCAATTCATGGATTTCACCTGATTCCCTTCTCTGGTTGCATTCCACATTTAAGGATTAGGATCTTAAAAAAGGAAGTGTGAGTCAATGACTACGTTAAAACCATAGTTACAGAGAAGATAAAAAGTGTTCTCTTTCTATCAAACACTTAAATCTTCTAGCTCTGGTGTTCATATTTTCATATCTGCATCAGCTCAGTAAAGTGTTCCATCTTCAGATTTGTTAATTTTGCAGAGTGACTGTATCAAAATTCATTTTACTGAAAATTTCTGTGGTTTTTTTTTTCTAAGACCCTGGCTCAGTTGTAACTCCTCTATGCTAACTGGTGAGGAAACATTACAAACATTATATTAATTTATTATATTGATGTGTAGTTATAAAGACAATAATACTACAACTTTAATAAAACAAGCTGCGTTGTAAAGGAAGTGGGAATGTAACTGATCTGTCAATGCCTAGTGTTGATTATACAAAAGTGTAGTCACACAGCTCAGAAATAAAACTCTATATCATGAAAATAATGATGACTTTGAGAAGAAATTTAAGAATGAGGTACAAGCTGGATTCTACAACAGAAAAATTTCAAATAATTCAGAAATGTTTCTTAGGACTAAGGGAGTTATGCTGGAATGACCTTGAATGAGATTCTGACCTTCAAAATTCCTCCAATAAACCATGTGAGGGCATGTGTAGAGATTTTTTTTTATTTTTTTTTTTTTTTAAATGCAATTAATCATTTTTGCAGCTTATCAAGAGAAGCAGAGTCTCAGCTATTCACACTTTAAAAATCTGGACTAAACACTGTTGTGAAAAATACCCTTAAGTTTCAGCACCATTCAGGGGGGCTCAGTAAACTTATCACCATTGAAATTCCATAGATAGCACTAGGCAGGAGTTAGATGACGTGATGATAATAGTCCTTGTGGGTGTTAATGTCTTCAGGTGAAAGCCTCACCCTGGCCTGGCCTCTGGCTACCCTTTTGATTCATTTGTACCATTAAGGAGTCTTAGAAATGCCAGTGCAGCTGTGTGGATGGAGTTGAAGAGAAGAGGGGATAAGGCAAGATTTACTCTGTGTTGGAAAGCAGATATGATATCTAAAAAGTATCAATTTTTGCAGGAAGGAGTAAGGCTGGTGGGATGGAATGGCACAGTCAGACAGAGCTTCAGTAGGAGGGAGCAAAGTGAAGAGCTCTGCAACTGCCCAAGTCTAGTTTCACTAGGATGAGTGGAGCAGTCACAGGGAGGGAGGGTAAGAAGTCTCTTTTACTTCAGAGGAGAAACACATTTGTCATGTTTTTGCTGGCATTTGGCCCCTGGCAACTTCCCTGCCTGGTTGTCTGAGTCACAGCAGTTCAGCCACTGCCCTGAACAACTTCAGCCAGTTCTGTCCTGAATGACAAAATGTCAATGGTTTCCTTTTTTTTTTTTTTTTTTTTTTGGTATGCCAACCTAGAAAGCTGATGAACACCAGAGCTGGAAGGAGGTGGGAAGGAATGAGACCTGGATGTTTTGATGGTGGGGAGCAGCTGATTCAGTTCAGTCATACTGTGAAGCTATACCTTGTATTTGAAGTGGAGAAACGGTCATCGCACGAAACCTTTGTCTTGGCCATCGTATTGATAGTTGTGGGAGCAGCCCATAGTTTTACTAGCAAAAGAGTAGAAAAAACACAGAAATGAGACCGAACAACTGGGAGAGCATGAAGATCATGCAGAACAATTTCTGCTTGCTGGTGATACCATCAAGCAGATACTGCATTAAACTTTGTACTAAGATTTTTGTTGTTGAGCGAAGTGTGTCTTAGTCTGGGAGCAACGTTTTATTGCTGCAGGGTATTAAATGGACTTTTTTGCCTCCATTTTTCAAAATTGGAGATTTTTGAAGGCTTATGTTGTATTGCTTGCCTGAGAGTCAGCAGCTGTTCTCAGCCCTGCTAGTGGAAATGAGCTACTTGAGTGTTTGGGAGGGCAGCAGTTGCTTTCAACATTTCGAGTTAGTGTTTTGAAGCAGTTTTTATGAACTGCACCTATAACGTAGTAAGTGCAAATGCTGCCTCTGTTTGTTAAATCTGGAAGGCAGAGCTGGTAACTGATGATAGTTCCCTGGCATTTGACTTGCTTAAATTTGCTCTGTGCTTCTTTTATGAATCCTGAAGCTATTGGACGCACTTTCAGGTTGTTGAGCTTTTTGGTTTGGTTTGGTTTGGTTTTTGTGTGTGTGTATTAAATTACTTTTCTAACAATTTACTTAAGCAGCTACCAGAAAATACTCTTCACTTTAGAATACCCTGTAGTGTAGTTTTCTACAAACTTGGTGACAAGTAGTTAATTCTTCAAAAAAGATAATGATAAAAATGGTTAAACGGAAATGTTGTCTTTTTTTTTTTTCCAGGCAGCTATGAAACAACTGACCCACCTTCTGTCAGAGGACCTCAGAAAAGAAATCTATGAACTCTGGGAAGTAAGCTTACATTCTTTTAATTCTTTGCTAAAATTCAGAGTGGCCCATTGTTCTCTTCCTGTTTACCTATGAAACTGTGTCATTTCTTATTTTGACCTCAAGCAAGGTAGATTCATTTGCTTGGGAGACAAATTAATGGTATGAGTGAAGGTCACTTTGGAATGCTTTTCAAACAGAAACCCCAGACTTAGGTAAAGTAACCGCCTTCTGCCTTTGCCTGTCCAGAGCTTGGTTGGTACAACTGAAGGAAGCATTTGTCCTCTACATCCATCACTCTTGGATATAAATCTGGGGTTTTTTTGTTGTTTTTTTTTCCCTCCTCACATCTGGCCATTTGCAGTTCATGATTCCTTTTAATACAGGAAAAAATAATGGAAGCTGATGATGCCACAGAGTATTTTCTGCTTTTATGTAAATAATAATTTCTGTGGCTACCATTTCTTTATTATACAGACCATTAGGCTGAAATATTTAGTAGTAACTTATGGTTTAAACTCAAATGTGGTGTACTGACACAGAGCAGTGATTTTCTACAAACAGTACAGATTGCTGGCTGGTCTTGGGTACCTTAATATTTTGTATTGGAAAGTATCTTCTGTATTTGAAGGTGATTTAACTTTTTGATGTGAACTTATGCTGTTAACTGATAAGATCTTTTATACTTGCAAACTAGGGATGATTAGATTATTTCCGAACAATTCAAGATTATAATTACTGTGCTTTATCTTCTGGCATACAGTTGCACGAGGACAAGTGCGTCCACGATCTCTTGTTCACATCTTGTTGCAAACAAAGTGTTATACGTTTCTTGGACTCTGTGACCTGAAAATGTATTTTATGCTGATATTCTTGCTTTTTATATTTAAATTCCAGATATTTGCAGCCAATTTCTGCCTTCTGTTACAGCACCCTGTTTGTTTGGGTGGGGTTTTTTTTGTTTTGGTTTGATTTTTTCCGTTTCTTGCTGTAGTTGTGTGGTGAAACTGGCAATGGGGATGGGTTTTCAGTGCTGTAATTCTCCTTTGGGAAGCTGTTAGAACTGAGAAAAAGGAGTCTTTGATAGATAATATTAGTCCTGTAGGACTTTTTTGCATAGCTTAAGTCTTTTGAGTGTATAAGAACCGGTTCAGTATGCAGCTAGTTCTTCATCATGTTAGCTTTTTATCATTCTCATTAACTGTAATTTAACATATGCACACTTTTGATACTTTGTTCCTTGTTTCTGCCTTCAAGATAATTTATTGGCATTGAATCTCCAATGCAGCAGTATGAGTGTATAGCCCACATAGCAGCTAGTGTAACCTAAAAATCTACTGCTCACCTGTAGTCCCTCTAGTATCTACTATTCACCTGTAGTACCTCTAGTCTTCAAGTGGAACAACTAGATGCTCCTTTAAAAGAAAGAAAAGAAGAAAAACATACAGAAAATAAGAAGCCTCTGATCAGCTGGTGTGGTACTCTGCTCTCAGCTGGCCAGAGGCATTCCCTCTAATTTCTTTTTGTGAGTGAAGGAAGTTATGGCTCAGAGCTGAACAGTGGCTGGGATTCCTAGCAAGTCCTTCCTGCACTGCTCTTCCCTTGTCTCTGCTTCTCTTTTATTTTTGGCCTTATGAGGACTATTGCTTCAGACTGTATTGGTGAATGCTCTGCAAGTGTAGTGTAGGGGAGAAGGGTACCAGAAAGATGCCTCTGATATAGTTTCACTTTATAACTTAATCCAGAATACATTAAAAAAAATAAAAATAGAATTAGCACATTTCAGCTCTGTCCTGTTTTTTGTTTTATTTATTTTTTTATTTTTATTTTCAAGAGTAGAAGTAATTTTTAAAAGCCAGGCTGTGGTGTTTGAGAGACCAATTCCTGTTTTTCCAAACTATACTGTTACTTTACACTGTTAAACACCTGCAAGGAGTAAACAGTAAGTGTTTATTTCAGCACTGTGCAGAGTTGCACATACAATAGCTAATGTTTCTTGAGATTAATGTGAGCTGAGGTATGAATAAGATCTAAGATCTGGGGGATTGTATGGCACAAAGAAATTGGTAACATATTGATGCTTCCAATTAAGTGCTGGAGGTGGGACAGACCTTTAGAGGTAAACAGCCATAGTTCTTTTCCTGAAGTTCTCCTTTGTAATGCTGCAGAGTTTGTTCTCTTTGCTGGCCAAAAAAACCCCAAAGCAGTAGAAATAGATTTAAGAAAATAAGAAGTAGGATTTAAACAATGTAAAGATGAGGCAAAGCTTGGATTGAAAAAGGGAAAGGAAGGTAAAGATGTTGAAATGAAATTGATTACTAAAATAATTATCAAAATGTAATCAAAGCATTATTCAAATCCAAATAGAGTAGTATATAACTCGATCATGGCTATCAAAATCTGGATTTCTGACTTTCAAAGGTAAAGCAATAAGCATAAAGACAAACAGGCTCCTTATGTCAGACAAGGAAATGATCATGACTCTTATTTGAGCGTCACTGCTGGCATTACAACCCAGGTGACACCCACACCCACAGTTGTCTTCTTAAGTCGCAGAAAGAGATGCTGTGTTCTTTGGCCCATAGAAAAACTTCTCCTATGCTTGTGCTGCTCCCACCTGCAGAGCTGCTGTGAGCCACAGCTTGTGTGGATCTGAGAGCACAGATGGGCCTGGTGTGTACTTAAGCCTCTGGTCTGAGTATTGATGGTGTCGATGATGAGTGGGGTCAGACCTGCTGAGGGTATCGAGGTGATGGTAACCTGCCCAGAAAGAAGCCTTTTCCTGTCATTGATTTTGGAAGTCAGAACACCAGCTGATAAGACATCAAATAGAACGAGGTAGATTTATAAAAGAGAAAATGAAATGGCAAACCTGACTGCAGCCATCACTGGAGGCACATGACAGCAAAATTGTTCAAGTTAACTAGAAGTGTGAATGGCTCACAAATACATACTGATGATGACTGGAGAGAGGGAAAAGATAGCAGGGAGATTAAAGGACTTAAAGTCTGAAGGGGAGGAAACCCCTTAACGGTTCCCCTCCCTATCTCCTAGCAGAGACATAAAGACATAAGCAGCTCAGACAGATTAGAACAAAGAGATTAGAAGGAATGACAGGAGAAATGTAAAGAACAACTCCTTACAGAAACAGCAAATGATGGAGAAAAGTGCAAAATAGGTCTTAAAAATAGATAATGGTACTGCATAGACACGCTCTGTGGCAATTCATAGCCCTAGCCAGGCCTGAAAAGATCTTTATATATAAAATGTTGTTAAAAGGAACTTACTATTTAAATTGTATATCATGTGGGGTTGTCTCCATATCATCCCTCATTCAGCCAAAACAGTTGGTATGTTCAGAGTATGCAAAAGAATTGTTTTCTGAAGTCATATGACATTTAATAGAAATTTGGCACATACTTCACACGTTTTGCTGAAGAGCATAAAGACAGTGAAAGATGCAACTGTCACGAGTATTTATGGAGTGGCTTATACTAACAAAGAAAATTCTAGATATATAAAAAGTTTCTAATATTCTGTGTCAGAACAACATTTATTTATTTTTTTCTTCTAACTGCAAATCTGTTTAGGAATATGAAAACCAGTGTACTGCAGAAGCCAAGTTTGTAAAACAGTTGGATCAGTGCGAGATGATACTGCAAGCGTTTGAGTATGAAGACTTGGAAAACACACCTGGAAGACTGCAGGATTTTTACAATTCAACTGCTGGTATGACATTTGGGCTTTTTTTTCTTTTCCCTTAAATGAAATGAAATACACAAATTGCCTTTTCTCTGATAGACATCCAGAGCAAGTGAAAAATAGTTATTTTATTCATTGCTCAAGTACTGTAAATGTTTTTGGGGAAGCTTACTGCAGTATGGAAATATATTTATCTCATTTATTTCATTTATGCCAAGTTCCTTCTACATCAATTTTTCCCTAGAGAGAAGCCCAGCTTTCATTACACTTGCACGTGTTTAAGGAACTCTCTGTAACATCGGAGGGGGTATAAAGGTTTCAGTCTTCACCGATGCTCTGACAGCAGCCTCTTTCTACTTTGTTAGTGTTTCATGAACCAGTGAAGTACAATTTGTTATCCCTACGTGAGCTGTGGTCTTGTGTGACCTGCTCAAGGTACATGTGAGAACCAGCTCCGTGAAATGTTTTAGGTGCAATTGTGTTACTTTCTTATTCTATCCGCTGCTTTTCATCCTTTCCAAAATAAACTGGTGGTTGAAAGAAAAAATAGATAAAATAATAGTCTTTACCAGGGGCAACAGGCACAAGCTGGAACACAGGAGGTTCTGTCCAAATATGAGGAAAAAGTTCTTTACTGTGAGGGTGACAGAGCCTGGAACAGGCTGCCCAGGGAGGTTGTGGAGTCTCCTTCTCTGGAGAGAAAAACCCACCTGGATGCAGTCCTGTGTAATGTGCTCCAGGCACATTGGTGGGAGGGTTGGACTAAGATGATCTCTAGAGGTCCCTTCCAACTGCAACAATTCTGTGATTTTAGCAAGGGATTTGAACACCAGAAGAGAACTGTGACTCTAAGTCATCCTGTCCTGGGGAAAACATACAGACAGACAAACTCGGGGAGAGGACCAGCAATCACCAGACACAGTCTCATTTATACCTTGGCGACTCCTCAGGGAAATAACAAGTTTTCTGATAAATGGAATAATATGACAGGGGAAGAAGGAAGAAAAGGACATCAACAAAGCCAAATGCTTCCGTTTTCTAATTGACATCTTTGTCCTCCTACCAGAATTCAGTAACTTAAACTGAGCTTGTGTCTCAGTAGAGTCTACAGTTCATACCCTTAAGTGCACCTGTAATTGGGGTGGTTTGTTGGTTTCCTGTAGCAGGATACATAGTACAGGATTATCTTGGGCAGGGTGCATCCCTTTTTTTAGCTCTTAAGTGTCTTAATAGGGCACAAAATATTTTAGAAGTTTTTGGGGAAGAATGGCTGCAACTACTCTTATAGTTATTCCATAGTTGGATTAAATTAGGAGTATTCTCAAAATAATAATTTGACATTTATTCTGAGCCTAAAGTGACATCACTGCTGAAGTGTCACTGATCACCTTTCACACAGAGTAAAATGAGAGTATTTGTAATTAACTTTCTTTTTGTTTTGCAGGAAAGTTTGTTCATCCAGAAATACTCCAGCTTGTATCTCTGATTAACACAGAAAGGAATAAAAAAATAGCTGCTATGTCTCAGCCACATTCCTGAGGTGTTCCTAAATGCTCTACCTATAATAAATACTTTGTTTTATATTCTGTGCATTATTTTTCTTCCTATAACATCAGTAATTGTGCCAGATTTTTTTTCTGTGCAGTCACTGCTGAGAGTCCCAGGACCACTTCGATAGGAGCACGTAGGATAGTTAACTCCCAGATCAGAGGTTGTGTCAAGGACCAAATATTTAGAAGTAGCCTGTTTGGGGTTTTGTTTTGTTTTGTTTTGTTTTTTTAATCAGCCCGTGGTTGATCCAGTCTGTTACAAATAGATTCTCCACTGGGGAAATTCAGGTAAATTTAAAAATTAGCTAATTGCAGTGTAATCTGTTCTTGTAATGCAGTGACTGGGACAGGTAGTCTTGTTCTGTGACTTGCAAGTATGTATGGATTTAAGTACCTTCTGTATCAGATGGGTTAATACCTGTTCACTGTGCTACACAGAAGTGAGACCAATGAACACATTTCTCTAGAAACAGAGCCAGACATTGAGATGAGATTTCTTTGGAGTGCTTAAGCCTTAAGAAGTGATGGTGGATAAAACTGAAAATCTCATTAATTACGTTTTCTCAGTATGTTTATTGTTTCAGACGATCTTCCCACTGTTCATGTATGGTATCAGGGAATGTTCCTGACTCCCCCTCGCCCCCAGCTGGCATTTTTACAGGCTGGTGCAGAGGTAACTGATAAACACAGAATAGCTGAGGTTGGGAGCGACCTTTGGAGCTTGCCCAGTCTGATGCAAAAGCCCATGTAATGCTGGCTGTCCTTTGTTCAGGCTCTTACACCCTGGAACTGATTCTGCTGTAAATGACAGTGTTTAGTGGAAGTAATAATCTTAGTGTAGAAGTACAGGACAGTTGTCAAGTAAAGCTGTAGTGGTGGTAAATGCTGTAATGAGGCCCGTCTCCACTACGGACTGTTATGGTGTGTTGTATTGTCTGAAGATAAGGGCGATGTCACAATTAACAGACAAGGAAAGTTTGCAGATGGAAAAATTACATGGTAGAGGCCGGGAGCTTGGTTCTCTTGTCTTCAGCCTCATGTCAAACGAGGCAGCATAAAAATAAATTCAGTTGTCACCCCCTTCAAATGTAGGCAGTTTAGCTGAGCAAGTCTTCAGGCACCAGGACTCACGAGATGTCTCCTTTAGGCAAACATCAGGGGCCTGACCGAAGCTGGTGCCGTGTTCTGTGGCTGGTGCCTTTGGCAGAGGCACAGAGCGCTGTGCAGAGCTGCTGGGAGCTCTTGCCTTGGCAGCCATATACAGTGTTGGCCCAGCTGAGACAAGCGGTGCCTGCACCGCAAGGCAGCACATATGCCCTGTGGAGACCCTGGAAGAAGAAGCACCACTTTCCTGAGCAATATGGAACTGTTCTAAGTGGTTATTGGTGGCTGATTGTCATCCTGGAAGTGTGATGGAGTGGACCCATCGTACTTAAGCACTTTTATTCCACCGAGATCCACACAAACCATAGTCTTCATTACTTTGTAGTGAATGCCAAGCACGAAAGAGCTACAGATGCCTCGGAAGACGTAACTGAGAACGTTCTTCAGAAACAAGAGAAATGGACTTAGAGAGACCTTTGCTAGAAAGGTACAGAGCGCAGGCACTACCCAAGCAGGAACAGTTGGTTCGTCCAGTGCAGCAGGAGGCTTTCCTGGCTGGCAATACATGCCATTCTGCAGAGGGCCCAGGGCACAGAGCACTGAGCTCCAGCCAGCAGGGCAGTGGTGCAAGGTAAATATTGCAGTCACACCATGTCTCTTGTTTCGCAGGGTGTGTTGTGCTTTTGTTTCAAGAAATCTAGCAGGTACTTTGTTTAAAATTACACTCCCTTCTACTCACTATCGTTGCAATTGTGTGTCTGTTTGGGGCACTGCATTTTAATAGAAACAGGAATTGGTTGGAAAGATGCTGGAGGAGAAGGTGTGATCAGAAAGCACGAGCTGTGATGACAGGTTGACAGCAAAGTCAGCAAACAGCCTGCGAGGCTTTAGCCGCTTGATGCAGTGTCAAAGCACACTGGTCGCATGTCAGAAAAGTGTGTATGTATATACATAAATAAAATGAGGTCTAAATTAGTGTCCTGCAGAAGGTGACAGTTCTTGGACTCTATGTTTTACCCTTGTTTTGGCTGCCAGCCCTGCTCAAAAGAAGGTCAATGGCTGTAGACCTAGAATATATTTCTGGTACTTCTACTGAACTTGTTTTTCTCCTTTGAACCCCAAGATTTTCAAAACTTGGGCCACAGATTTCCATGGAGAATTTCAGGTCCAGAAGGAACAGCAGATTATGTTCTTCAAATTTACCTTGATACTATGGAGACATAGCAAGGCTTAGAGATACACAGTAGTACTGGTAAATACATGGAATTAAAATATCACAAAGTGTAAAAGAGTAAGAGAGAAATTTATTTTTAATATCAATAACTTCATTTACACAAACTAAGTTGACCATTAATACCTTCTTTATTTAAATAAATTCACATTTATGCTCAAAACTACATAAAATAAGATAGCAAGCTGTCACAAAAAAACGAATTAGAGTTGCTTCCATGCTAAAAATCACACTAAAGAGGCATTTGATATAAATGTCCAAAGTTAACTTCTGTCCGGTGGAACATTATGAAAGGACTTTCAATTGTGTAAAAACTACAACAAAAGCCACACAGGGGAAAAAAAACCCTAAAATCACTTAAAGCCAAGTTTTCTCACAAGATTTTAAGCGGTCTGCAATGTCAAACTTGCTAACACTGTTGAAGCTTCGGCTAAAAATGAAAACACTTTGAAAGTAGCCAGACTGTTTTTCCATCTTGTTTATACTTCATTGATAAAGTTGTGCTCAGCTCAGTCTGGGGAACTGAAGAATGCAACATGCAGGCTGACACAGGCTCACTAGACAGCAAGAGAGCATCACAAGTGTGCTGCTCTTTTCTTAGGAAAAAATGTTAAAAGGATGCAAGAAAACATGCTGAATCAAAGCCGAGAGATGACTGGCTCTTGGTGATTAAGCAGATAAAATGTGGTTCATAGAATTACATCCTGGAGTGAAGCACAACAACATCTGACACCAAAAGTGAAGTCTCGCCTCATCGTGTGTTAAGATACTGGGGTTTATGGTAGCAGCTCTGAAACGTGGACTGAAGGCTCTCTAACCTATGGCACGTCTTAAGCCAGCTGTTGGGTTTGTATTTTTTCACTTAAGGCTCTGTCTTTACTGAGGCTCATAAATACACCTTCCCTTATTTCTGAGGGGAAGACAGGGAGGCAAAAATATTAGAGGTTCCCTCCACTTCTTTTTGTAATTAACTTACACTGTCAAGTCCTACTAAACCACAGAGAGCAAGCAATGGAATATATTTTTAAACTGAAGCTTTTCCAGCTACAATGATGCTCTTAAATCAGCAGCTGTGATCGGTGCAGTTTCTAGATGAATAGCTGGGTGTCTCTTCCCGTCCTCCTTACTCTGCTGACTAGTGCATGGAGGGCAATGCCAGACTGTACCAGTGAAGGAGAAAAAACTTTTTATGACAATAAGTGATTTTAATTCCGTTAGGAATGAGGTTATATACAGACTCTCCTGAGCAAAGGGCACCTGGTGTGGCTGGTAGACAGCTGGTATATGGACTGTTGCTGGCAGTAAAAATCTTTGCACAGCTCTAGGTCCATCTGTCTGACGTGGCACTGAGAGGGGAGTTGGAAACCAACAAATAGAAAACATTAAACTAAAAGAAATATGAAACAGACACTGGGAGGTTGTTGATGTTAAATGAAAATTAAAACTATTTTGGTCACTTAAGGAATTTAGAGCATTAAAAGTCAATGACGCATGTGGTTTCTGTGGTCTACAAAGTACATCATAAATGGTCCATCCAAAATACAATAGAGAGAGGAAACATTTCTCCAGG
This sequence comes from Actenoides hombroni, assembly GCA_024336885.1. Classification (NCBI taxonomy): domain Eukaryota; kingdom Metazoa; phylum Chordata; class Aves; order Coraciiformes; family Alcedinidae; genus Actenoides; species Actenoides hombroni. Next base: position 1,446,105 of record WUAM01000038.1, read on the forward strand.
ACAAGGCCAGGGAGGCAATATTCCAAAGCTGACAAAACCTTGTTGCGCAAGTTGGGTGGCAAGGCAGGTCTAAAAATCACTGGCTGGGTAAGTCTTTAAAGAGAGGCATGTGAGGCTCAGGAGGGCCTGCAGTCTAACACTGAAGCTCTTCTTCGCTTTCAGGGAGTCGGGTGCCCGCAAGAGAGCTCTGAGCGCTGGCATGGGCTGTGGAGCTGAGAACTTCTTCAAAGCTGCCCCCTGTATGGCCTGTCCCACCAACCTTGGTCTGAAACAAGGCAAACAAAGAGAACAGCAAGTTCCTCTGCTGACACTGTAGCAAGTCCCATTTGCATTCCACCCCATGGCCATGGAGGGCTGGGAACTGTTCAAAGCAGGCAGAGAAGGCATGGGGTTGGCATTTTCTTAAACAAAAGCTATAAAAACAGTCAAATAAAGCAACCTCCTTCCTCCCCTGATTTCTCAACTTCTAAGCTGCAATCATAAAATCTGCCAGTGGCATTTATTATACGCTTAAAGGAACTGGTCCCGAAAGTAGATCCCAGGCAGGCTCCTAGATCCTACTCGCAAACTTAGTGCGGTTCTAAACGTGAGTAGCTCACACTGGTTCCACTGGTTTTTTTCCAGTTCTATGCAGGCTGGTTAAGAGAGAGGTATTAAAATGAACTGGTTCAGCTGCTGAGTAAAGTGGCCCATCCACCAGCAATGGTAACACAGCTGTTCTCAAAATACAGAAAACTTACTGGGATTTTGGACAGTAGCAGGAATATAGTAACCAAAGAACAAATCTCTCTTTAGGTACTTGTAGCTACCTAGTTACTGCTCACAGCATTTTCCTGTAGGGAAGGGGTAGGAAGAGATACCAAATTACATTAATGGAACATAATGACAATGTGCTCACAGGTCATCTACTTGCAAAATGCTTCAGTTTTCTGAATTTGTAAATATCAATATTAAAAATAAAACCCAGTAAAACTAAATCTCTGAAATAGAGTTTTCCTAACACAGATGGAGCTTTATCTAAAGACTTGGAAATGATCATGACTAAGCAATAAAGAGACAAAGCTGTTCTGACTGGGTCGTCTTGGTAAGAGAATGTTCTTTTGCAGTTTGGCTTGTTGATATGCCCACTTAAAAGTTGATTGAAACCTGAAAATAAGGCAAAACTTTTTACTCCATCCAAGAACTGCAGCAGGACTTAAGGACAAGCTGGTATTTTTTCAGCCTGTCAGCCACTGAATGCTTAGGAAGATTATTTTAATTAAACGAACTTTGTGTCCTAAGTTTCCAAAGGGTTAATCCTGTGTAACCCTTTGTTTCATCAGCTAGCACAGGAGCTTGCCTAGCTTGAAAGTTCAAGAAAATAAGGTAGTAATAAGCTTGATATTTGCTCTGACATTTTGAGTCACAGTTACTAAAAGCTGCCATCTTGAGAGATAAAAATCTGTATCCAGTCCCATGTGCTGTGCAGACTTTCGGAAAGGATGAGTCCATCACTGTTTTTTGCAAACAGCAATACAAAAGGTATATATTGTTAAATGCTGTTAGGCTCAGAACTTACTGTGAAGAGGCAGCCACTGCCTAGCGAAGCTACTATTAAGTTTTCATGGCAAAACTCATAACTTGTATTTGCTAATTTAAATTCTCAAAAGAACATCAATTCACTCTCAGAGTAACTGTGAATATTCCTGCATTATTTCAGATGACTCGGATAAGGTGCAGCTGAATGTGGATGCCTCAAACTCTGAACCATTAATGCAGTTTCATTTTCTGTTTGCTTTTCTGCCTACTTTTCCATCTGAAAACAAGAATGATGTCACTTTACTGAATTTTCTGGCCAATACCCCAGAGTTTACACAAACATTTAATTTGTCAGTGTTTCAATGTTCAGAAAAGTTGAAGAGAGTTGGGCACCCTGGTCCTGTTGATTTCCAGGGGAAGCTGAACTAATGCACTCTACCAAGAAAGATGCAACCCAAAGTCCAAACTCCAGGAGCAAATAAAATCTAATTTTAAATTTGACTTCTAAGGGTATGAAATCAGAACATCAGTTTTGAGTGACTACAGAACATTGTAGGATCACTGTAGACCTGTAGCTAATATGGGAGGGCAGGGCAAAGATGATAAGGCTACCACTGTTCCGTTCTTTTTTTTTTCAGAAGCCTGTCTGGGAAGTTGTCTATTTTTTCAGACCACAATAGGATCCTAGAATTGAAGGGATGGCCTCTGATTTCTCTCCCTGTCCCATCTTACAAGCCTTGGAACAGAGGCAGGGAAAAGGAAGAACAGTGCTGAGACACTCCCAGGTGTCCACAGCCTATGTTGGTGGCACACTAGATCTATGACTGTAATATCCTTTCTCCATTTGCACATAGAAAAGAAATAAAGGAAAAGAACACAGAAAGAAAATCTTTCAGAAAATGTCAGTGGGTTTGCCAATTAAGATGGACAATAAAAGTTTCATGGGGTGTGGAAGATGACTTTAGACTCCAGACTTTGTTTTGTCCTGCTGAATTAAAGATTCCTTAAAGGATGATCTAACAGCACCCTGAACACCATAGGCTAGGAATGGCATGACATGTAGTCTCTAGAAGAAGGAGACCAGGAAAATGAAAAGAAGTAAGATCAGGCTTAACAAGTGGATCACCATGAGAAGAATTGGTTTTCACAGCTGTGCAGTTTGAATAGACTTTTCCTCTTTTGGAATGACACACTGAGGTGTCTGGAAACAGATTCAGAAAGGACATCACTCACATTTGTCCTTTACCCATCAAAGCAAGGCAAAAGGCTTTAAACTGCCCCTCTTGCAGGTTGGCCGTAAGTGTAGGAGCAATGGATTTGTGGAGTCTTGAGTAGTCTAGAAGCAAACTTGGGAGCTAGAAGTACTACTGAAAGCCCTGAGAGTAGGTTTAGCAACTAAATGACTAAATGGGTACAAAAAGTGCTGCACTTCTTCAGTGTAGTTCCTTCTACTTTGTGAGTGGTGAAAAAATGCAAAAAGAAAAAAATCCATTTCAGACCTCAGGTGTTCAGTGAGCTGCATCCCTTATCTAAATGAGTAGAAGTAGAAAGAACAGTAGACAAGATAAGGAAGTGATACGCTTGACTGCAGCAGACAGGAATTCAAAGCTTCCAAGATGATGCACCCCATTGCACTGAATGATTTCTCCTACAGTAAGGTTGAGCATAAAAAGCATTTGCAGCTAGGTTGAAAAGAAGAATGGGAAAGTGTATGCAGGCACTGAGCCGGGGCTCTGGAGGTCTGTCTTCTGTTCTAGTTCCTTGGGATGCTGCAACCCACCTGCGAAGGCAAGATGATGTTTCCTTCTCTGACATGGTGCAACGGAGGTGACATTACCTTACACTATCATGACTTAATGTTATTAGAACAGCCTATCACTAAATAAATATGAACATTCAAAAGGTGAAAATGGTAGAGCAACTCTGCATTCTTTGATGGACATGTGTCTTTAGAAACAAAAATCAAGCTCTCTGATGCTTATTTTCCGCAGATACTGTCTGGAAAATTTTATCTGCTGCATGATTTCACAGTGGCATGGAAAAGATAGACCTTCCCTGTGCACCCGCTGCATCAGTTCTAGTTGTAATTTGCATTTTCCTTAACAAGGAATGTCCTTCTGTCCCAAGTGGAAGGCCATTTTCTTGCCTTTTTAATGCTTTACAGGTTGTAATGCTGTTTGTCATTAATCCAGTATTTTCAGTTCCCCCTAAAATGATGGGTGATTGATTTTGCCCTTGTCCACTGACAGACTGTATTTGGAATGTGTTGGAATCTTTCTAAGGCAGCAAAGTAAAATGACATTTTATGAGCACGCTTGACTTTATCTGATGAATAAGAACAATTAGGAGACAAACCCTCTTGTTGCCCCCTTGAATGTGCCTTACAATGCAGCAAAGACTTGCTCCCTGCAAGTCGGCCACGCTCTGTCCTGCTGAATAAGAGCCTTAACAAGTGAGATTAGTGATAATTGGTAACTTTGCCATCAGATCTTCCTGTCCCACAGCAAATATGTCCATAGAGTTTAAAAAATTTAAATTCAGACAAAACACTGAAATTTGAGAGGCAAACACACCTGCAGTAAAGAAAGATGAGTTCAGTGCTAAGAGCCACACCAGTAGTGTGAGTCACACTTGAATTACATGACAGCCCTTGCCAGCTGAGTATGGGGCACTTGGTGAGTACATTTCTAGTATCAAAAGGAGTGTAGCTCAGGGGTGGAAATTCACTCTGCAGGCACACAGCTCTGGCTGGCTGGCAGGGTACAGCACAAAGCTCACGAGGCCACGCTGCTTTCAAAATCTGACCTTGCATCTCCAGATGGCTCTGCCTCGCACATCATTATCAACCATGGTAACACCCTACAAGATGTCTCTGCTTTCCATTTTAGCATGGCCATATTTTTTGCATTTCTGAGACCACTTGTTTACTTTGACAGATGCCAGAAGTAATTTCTAGTAACACAGAAGAGAAAGACTATTTGTTTGCATATTGCCTTCATTTTCCATCAGAACTGTTGCAGTTCATAAAGCTCCTGATGGAACAGCAAATTCAGCTGGTGTCCTCTAAAAATCATAGGGATGACTAAGCTGTCACCCTTTAACAAGCACAGCCATGGACCCTGGCCTCTAAGCTTTACCTTAAGACTTGTGACAGTGGTCTCAACCTTCTCTTCAAATGATTTGAATGTCGGAGAATTTCTAGGAGAAAAAGAAAGTTGAAGAAAAAAAAGAGTCAGTTGCAAATGTAATGGCGCAACTCCACAAGCTGATCAGTTCTTACCAGGCAACAATGCAAGGACAGAATGAAGGGTGGTTGGCAGCACAGGGCTATAGACTGATAGGGTATGAAAAGTCACTTGTGCTCTCTCGGTCAATCCAATTACGGTAATCTAATGAGTATTTTTTAGCTACAAATTTGCAAAAGCAGAACCTGCCTGGTAATTGAAACCAGTGACTGGCCTGTCTACCCTCAGGTACATTTATCATGTTCTCAGAACAAACAGAGAATGCTGACTGTAGTGCTGTGCATGTCTATGGTTTTATCCACTTGTGCTGTTGCTGCAAAGAAATTATCTTTTTTTTTTTCAGCTGATGAGCAAGTTCATAATCTACATAATTAAAAAGATGTCAGTTTAATGTCCTGAGGCTAGGATGAAGATTAGAACAACACAGGAAGTGGGTCGCAAATGCCTTTGAGTAATCCTGTCCCGCTCACACTCCATGACTTTATGACTGCAGGTGTGTCCTGCTGCTTTCAAAGACTTCAGGGAGATGGTGATCCTAGGTTGCTCCTCTGACAAAGCTAAGCTTTTGTCTGCCTTTCTCTCTGCACAGAACACAACACAACACAACAGCACTGACAGGATCTCTCTAAGTCCAATGCAGTATAATAAAGCAGTTCCTTAATGGCATGTTTGGTTCTTCAGCTTTTTTTGTTTCCACCTGTCTATTGTAGTATATCCAGAAAGATTACAGAAACTACCACCACTGAAAGCGTAGGGTACCTCCTAACAACATGGCCAAGAGGATACACTAAAACTAGTACATCCATGTGTTCCTATATGAAATAAAACTAAAGTGATGTTTAACCATAACAGAGGTTCCTCACAGTGGAACAATGGGGCAGAACCACTTTATCCTGGCAGGTGCCTATGCCTCTGGGTCAGCCATGGGAAAAGGAAAACACATGCACAAATCTGCGTGTCATTTTACAAAGCGAAGAAGCCAATGGATGCTAAAATTTTAGTGTTCCAGTTCATCGTATCTGCACATTTTGGGAACCTACCAGAAGCCTGATGATGGCCTTTATTTCTGCAAATACATTTACATCGTGTCCCTCATCATGCTAAGATAAACTTAGATAAACTAAGATAAACTCTCAGAAAGAGTGGTGAGATATTGGAATAGGCTGCCCAGGGAGGTGGTTGAGTCACCATCCCTGGATGTGTTTAAGCTTCGCTTAGATGTGGTGTTGGGGGACATGGTCTAGGGGTGAACTTGTAGAGCAGGGCTAATTGTTGGACACGATGATCCCAAGGGTCTTTTCCAACCTGAATGATTCTGTGATTCTGATTCTGTGAAACTGACTCTAAATTAAGGAATGGGCAAACGGAGGACAGTTGGAAAAATAATGCAGATTTACTTTTGGCTTCTGTTAAAGAGATGACAAACTTTTCATAGGGCAAGAAGGGTCAAAAGGAGAGAAAAATTGAATATTATGACTTAGATTTGACCTATAGGTCACAACTGCTGAACACTTGCCTTAAACTATCCACCTCCTGAAGCTGATTTTGCATATAGTTAGATCTGTTTTCCCCACATGCAAGGTGTGGCGATATTCATATATTTAGAGGCCAAGGTGGTAAAAATAAAACCGAATCCTAGTTTTATTGAAAACAGTTGGAGCTTGACTTGAACAGACATCATTTGGCTGCAAATAAAGCATGATTATAGCCATTAAAATATGAAAGCACTCATATAAAATCCCTCCATAGGAGCATGATCCAAAGCATGTTGGAGTGGAAAGCATCTCTGACATTAATGGGCTTTGAATGATGTTCTAGAGACAGCAAAACAACTGAATTTCAGATTCAGTAACACAAACCTGGCATCAACTACCCAAATGCATCTCCAAACTGCTTCATTTACTCAAAGGCTTGTACAAGAGATTAAACAGTTAATACAATTAAAAGGAAAAAAACAACAAACCACAGATGGCCTGTTCTGCAGCTCTGATCTATATGAATAACCTTAATTGATTGAAGTGGGACTATTCATCCAGCTAAAAACTGCAGGATCAGGATCAAAGTATGTAAATCCCTCCTCATTACACTGTTGAACATCACCATAGCAAACAGAATATGGGTAGCATATTACCTCATTGCAGGCATGCTTATGGAATGGCGAATAGAGTAACTGTAGGATGAAAGCAAAAGATAAGGAAAAAAAGCTGTAAAATCCAGTTTGCAACATGATTATAACATATATTTTTTTAAATTTAAAATTAACTTTAAAAAAACCCCATATTTTCAAGAGCAATGGAACTCTTCCTCTCCTGATGGCAACAGCTTTTCAAACTCACCCGTGAATTCCAGCTCATTTTTAGCACTGAAGATCTTACCACCATATTTTCAAGTCAACCGATCAGCATTTTAATAGTGCTCAAAAGAATGATGCAAAACTGCTCCTGGCAATATCCACTTAAATGGGACAGACCCCTGCTATCTCCAGAGACATGAAACACGTGACAGAGGAATGGAGATTTACCTCCACACCAATGAACTCTGTGCTGGGTGAGTACAGTATGCCTTGGGTTTGTGAACATAAACAGAGATGGTTCAAGGCAGTAGGTAAGTAGGTAATTGTCTTTGTTGCATGCACAATGTATACAATCCAAACAGCCATCGCTGGCACCCAATTTGTATAGGCTCCTGCACAACAGGCTACCTAAACAAGAGGTTTCTTCAATCAGAGGCAGCTCTCTCAGTTGTGGCATTTGTTGTCCCCATTCCTCTTGGACATTTTCTCTCCTCCTTCACACCTCAACATTACCAAGGGTAGAAAGTCATTTCCCACAGCTCTCATCCAGCTCTCCTGGAGACATTTCTCTCCTCAGACTTCCCAGCAGCAAGAGTATCAGAAGGTTGGCAAGCAGACGATGAAGCTTCTGCATCACACAAAGATCCCCAAATAGTCTTCCCCACCTTTAACCCTGCAGATGGCAGCTCACTCTAACCACTTGACATTAGCCACATTCTCCCACACGAACCACCAAAGTCAAGTCTGCTATCATAGCATCACCTGTTCCCTGCTCCTGAGAAATGTCAAGCCTGTTCTGAATAAGAATTCTTATTTGGAGTGTAAGAACTGTCCACATTCAGATCTGAACATTTTAAGTAAACTGTGCACTGTAAGGGTAGGTATTGTTTCAAAAATTAATGCAGGCTACTTTCAGTGGTGACTGACAGCTGCAGCCTGGTCTCATTAAGAACAGTGTGAGCTTTATTTTAATGGACACCAACATTTGGCTGTAATCAAGCAAAGAATGATTATAGCGTTAAAAAAATTAAAGCTCTCATGTGAACAGCACATGTGTTTGTTCTAAACTATACAAATTCAGAACAGCATTGTGTCTATATACACATAAAAGAATCTTTTTTTTTCCAAGAGTAAATATTCGGGGTGGGGGGTGGGGGGTGGAGAGCTATTTGGCAAGCAGGTGGGACAGAGAGCTCTTAAACTGTTTGCTCTTGTGTGTATTTTAAGGCTTCTGCTAAGCTCAGATAGATAAGAACTGACAGCAGACAATGCAAATGTTTCATTTTCAATTTTTCACATCATTTTTAAGACTTACCAAAGATTAGCCCAAACATTTCACAAGTGCAGCAAATCCTAGCTAAACTAAACAAGGATGCTTGCCATTTTAGTCTTGTAACACATGACAAATGGGCAAAAAGAAGAGTTTGGAAGTTTTTCAATATAGGCTGTTCCTCTTCTAATAGCAAAACTTTCCAAATATGAAGGTTTAAGTAAGAAGATTACATTGTGCCAAATTAAATTCACACAGATGAGAGATGGCATGTGACAGACAATCTGAATACTAAGTGCATATTTTACTGAGTTCATATTTTAATTTCTCTAAAGAGGTAAGGATGCAAGTTACAGGAAGAGCGACAACATATTCTTTTACTAAAAGCCTAAAACATTAAGCTTTTTTGAAGCCATACATATCTTTGATGTTCATCAGTGCAGAGGCACAGAACAGACATCGTTCATGACAAAGGTCACTAAACATTACACCGTAGTTTCATGTCAGAGTAAGATAGGAAGGTCAACCTAGGCTGATAAATTCATCATATACTGAAGGGCTTTACAGCATCAATAAATTCATGCTCTAAGTATTAAAGACCTCTTTAGTCATGTTAAGAACTTGGCCTACTATTGGAAAATTCACCAGGACTCTAGGCTTTTGAAGAGTCTCCATGTAGACTTTGTGACTAATACACATTTGCTTTACTGAAGAAGAGATAATTAAATACTTTATACAATCTTTTTAAAACTCTTGCTGGCTGAATAGAATTTTTACTGAGTATTTGTTGTTTATGTTCCAATCTCTGACAGAAAAATATGGTTGAGAGAATGGCATTATGCATCAAAAGGTTTTCCCAAGAGCAACAACTTTTGTATGTGTTCATTATTTGAATTTGAGACTAATCTACTCAAGAGCAAGGTAAACACACTCTAGCCACTTAGTCCAGTCTTTTTCTCATTATACTCACCATGCTGTAAAAATGAGGCATTACAGTTTAAGTAGCTTATGTTTTTATCATACATAACACTGCTGAAAGGGAAGTAACTACTGCATTGCATTCCATAAAACAAATCCTGTCAAATGCAGAGGGCAGAATTTAACGAGAGTAATGTCTCTTACCCAATTGAATGCGACCTGTGGTGAATGCACAAGGAAAGAAAAGCAAGAGTTAAAAGTATTACGGAAACATAAAAATATACATATACAGCTCTAGCATGTCACACTACTCGAGGAGAAAAATAAAATCACTTGCATTCAAATCTTGATGCTGGAATTAACACTAGAATGTGGATCAGTTGAGATCCTTTCAAAGCAAAGATTTTCACACAATTCTTCACCACACAGTTGCCTATTTTGTGTGCAACAAATGTGGTCTCTTCATTAGATCAGATTGAAACAAAGGTACTTGGTTTCCCTCCCCAAATCCTACCTTAATCTCATTAAAGTATATGTGAACTGGAATTGTACATGGACATCAGCAGCAAATTCCCCTCTGGATTTCTTAATCATCTCTCAGTTGAGAAGGGTATGAAAAAAATAAGAAGCTTTTAATTCCTAAAATGAGATTTTCTAAAATACTTCTTCCTTGTTGAAAACAATACTTGAAACACTAGGACACTGTTTCCTAGCTCACAAGAAACTTAATTAAGGCAGCAGAACTGGGAGAGACACACTGATACACAATAATCAAAGGATGTCATTAAGGTTCCAGAGTCGAGAAATGATGAGGCAGACAGCCTCTCCTTCATCGGTGTGTTATTGATGTAGTCTTTAATTACAGACCACTTCAAGGGAACACCTGCCTCATGCAGTGAGCCAGATAGATGGTGCACACTTAATGAACATCTCTTTAATACTTACTTTTCACATCCTTTTTCAGCGTGTGGTGTGATGCATTATTTACTGCGCAATATTCAAACCTTGCTCTGAAGAAAAGCTTTGATTTCTTCAAGGTTATTTACAGGGCCCATCATCACATATATTGGTGCTTCTCAAATGTTCATGGAGTTATCTCCATAACACAGTGCTGCTTTGACCAGCTTAAGTAATACTGTTACCATACGCAGCCTCCTAATACCTGATGACTTTCAGTAACAGCCACGCCTTCTCCATGCTAATACTGATATTCATACAGTCATATGGCAAAAGAAATCTGTTACTGTAGAGCTCTAAAAATCAGTGCAAATGAAGGGATGAATGTCAGTAGAAACGAGACAAAACAACTGCTTCACCCATCAACAAAAGAAATGTTTACCAAATAACGTTCTCAAGCAAGACAGTATCACTATTTCCTTCATAGGGGACTTCAGAGACACAGAGGTTTAAGAATGGTAGTTTTGGGTATGACAGATAAAATATTTCAAGGAATTCAGCTCCCAATGAGTTCAGCAACAGTTCTAAGTGCCCAGAACATCCCTGGAACACTGAACCCCCAGAAAGGCCACAAAAAATGCCACCACCACCTCAAATACCCCAAAATGGCACAGCAAAAATCAACTCCCACGACAATAAAGCACACTAATTATACCTGAGCCATTTTCAACACATACTGGCTTAACCTGTTTCTAAAACTTTCCAATAAGAGGTATTTCACAGCCTTCAGAAATAACCTGTGCCCCTCTTCAGCCACATTTGTGAGCCACTAGCTTGGCACTTGCCAGGTCTTTATCTGCAAAGTCACCTGGCTGGTCAGTGCTTCCCATCTCTGCTTTGGATTTTTTTCCATCTGTCAATAAAGCACCTTACACTTTCCTACATTGAATTTTATAATTTAAAATAACTTTGAATCTAATCCTAGTGTCTAAAGTGCTTGAATTCCCTCCCACTGCAGTCATGTGGGGATTTTAAGCGTACACATGATGCCATCATCTAAACCAGCAATGAAAATGCTGAAGAGTAACAGAATCAGGACAGACATCTGCAGAATCCTGCATTATGGTGAACTACTGAGACCTACTCTTTGAATATAATTTTCAACTCCCTGTGTCCTCTTCCTTCTAAAGAAATAACACCTAAATCTTATTTCTCTAGCTCTGCAAAAGCAGTATGGACAGTCTTTCAAAGTCAAGTTCTGTCATGTCCTACCTCCCCTCTGTCCTCTATGCCAGATGCTGTCAGTTCAAGGTAATTGTTCTTGACAAACCCTTTTATCTTTTTGCCATCATGCTATTTTCCAGACAGTTAGAAAATAACAGGTTAATGCATTCCCCCAGTATCTGTTTTCTATTTCCCAGAACTTCCCTTGCTCCTTTCCAAAGGAATGAACTTTGCCTTCCTCCACCCCTCTGGGATCTCATATGCCGCCTTTGCTGAGTCCTGTCATCTCTGAGGAGCACATTCAACTGCCACAGTCCTACCCCCCAAATCTCCCTCCCTGCAGTCCTCTGTCTCTTTCGCATGTGCCTTCCAATTCCTGACAGTAATGAGGCATTATAAAGTCTTTATTCATTTTGAGAGCTGGCTCATCCCAGGCACTGAATTTGAAAGGGGTCTGTGTGATCATGTATTTCAAGAAAATGTACAAGACAGTTGAATGAAGGATGTATAAGCAGTATACTGCTGACATCCTAATTTGCATGCATGCCTTTGTTAGCTTAATCTTTAAACACATTTGCTTTTCTAGTAGTAATGTCTGTGGTAGTATGCATGTAGTAATGTACATAGTTTCCTTTTTCTTTTTTTTTTTTTTCTTTAAAGCAAACAAGAAAACCCACAGAAAGTCTCCCACTTGGCATCACAACTTATTTCTAAAAAAGGCCATCAAGCAGGGCTGAAACTCTTAGATCTGCACAGACAGTTGCAGAGTAGCCCAGCAGTATTGGATGAAAAGATCCAAGCTTTACCAGTACGCAAAGGAGCAAGGGATAAGGATCCTCAACTCTGTACCACATCTGTGCTCTACATGGCAAGAACCATGTTAATTGTTAGTGTCACCTCTCCTTCTGAGAGATCCGAGCCCTCACTACTGCCTTGTGAATGACCTGGGACTCCCAGCTTCCCCTTTGCCTTCCTTTTCCATGTCAGAAAATATTAAAGAAGAGAGTATGAGCTAAGGGTGGAGGGGCAACAAAAAATCCTGTTATTGTCTCATTATTCATGAAAGCTATTCATGACAGATCTTTTAACTATATCACTAGTGCCTGGTTTCTATCCTAAAGCAAAAGTATCTGTATACTGGTTTTATATACATTTCTGGTATTTTCAGTAACATGATAGTATGAAATTGAATGTATTACAACTGTAAAGAGATGTCACAAACACTAATAGTTAACACAAAATTTAGAAGATGTAAAATGCTAGTTATTATTCATGTAGAAAATGAATTAGAGAGTTGCAACACTGGGAAGCTGGGGTGGAGATGAAAGAGAAGAGCAGCAGCTGCATGAAAACCACTTTGTCCCCAAAGGGTGGTCTCACTGTTCTTCGGGACAAACAAATTTTGTCATTTTTCTTTCACGTAGATTTCATCTTCTTGAATTCTAACACAGCAAAATAGCACATTTGGGGAGTCTGTCCGGCCTGTTGAGTATGTAGTAATATTTTTAGAGACAATACAAGGTGAAAATTAAGACCCTGCATCTTTGGAAAAAAAGTGTTTCATATGGAGCTCTGTACAGTTGACACAGCAAACCTGGAGAACAAAACTTTGTTTCACAAAGGCAGCAGGATTCAAATTAAATTTAGAGTCAGGCTGACTACAAACTCTTTCAAAATCACCATTGCCACAGGCAAGGGGTAAAACTGCTGAACATACTGGGAATTATGATGATCATCTGGGTTTTAAAATCAGTTTCAAGTGTCTGCTCTGAATGAAAGCAGAACAGGGATTTGCATCTGGATGCCATTGGTGACTATCAGCCTTAATGCCTAACCAAGAGAATTAATCCAGAATCTAATGTTAAATCAGCATTATGGGACTGGGTGGTGATAATCCATATACTAGATCACTTAAATAAAATTATTCGGATTATCAAAAAAAGCAAGCAAACAATGAAACAAAAAAATTCATGCTGCCATAAAGCTTACTCCCCAAAACATGGCTGGCACTGGAAAAGGAAGATTTTAAAACCAGGTCATTTAAGTGACAAGGTTTACAGTGTGACCCCACAGAGAACTTCACTTACCCAAGCTTAACCAAGATCGAGGCTAGGTTCATTGCTGAGGGAAGCATACCAACCACTACTCCAGATTTAGGATGTTCAGCAGATGCAGAGGGTCCAAGTCATGCCATGCCATGTTTGATGTAACTACGGGATACTGACAATATCACTTGCTTCTTCATCATCAAGCGTCAAGAAAACTTTCCTAGCTGAGAACTCCATTGAAAACACTAAGTATCCACAAAATGTGGCAGTGCTGGCAGTTCATATTTTCCTGAAAAATTCCCAGCCGAGTTCAAGGTAGTAATTTTTAACAAAGAAAGCTACTAGAAACATGCTTCTCAATTCATCAAAATGCTTATGGACTTAGCCATTGTTTTGAGCCCTTGCCTAAAGGGCAAATGGGATAAATACCACCAATCTACTTTCCAAGTGCTAACGTGAAGCATGATCACCATGGGGTTGGGGATTGGTACTGTAATCTCTGTTTTAGAATGACTGCAGCTCTGAGAGTGCCAAATACTAAAAAAAACGTACTAGAAAAATGTAACTTCATGCTTCCTTCTTCTTATACCCTTTTCTAGGCATGTACTACCTATAGATGTTTAACCCTATTGAGTCAAACATTTCTTAGTTTATGTTCACACCCTGGTTGCAAGTCATTCACTATATTTCCATTTTTTAATGTGATGTGGAAAAATACATTGTAAAGCAGATCATACAGTAATGAAGATTGCCCTCTTTTAGTTTTACCTAGAAAAACAGTAGTACTTCTGCAGAGGGTTTATTAAGCTGTATGTGAAAGGCAGGTATAAGGGATAGACTCTACAGACATCTTAAGATTCAGTTTAAAAATAAAAAACTAGAAAACAGAAGTTGTAGCTGCCAATACCTATGCTTCAGCCGTTTGCAGTTAAAAAAAACCCCAAAACATACAAATTTGAGATAATGTAAAATGGATTCACACAGTTCTTAGGATATGGTTACCTTATACATTACAAAATTACCCAAAAAGTGAGTACATATCAATATCTCTACTAAATGAGACCTTAATTCTGCATCTTAATCAATATAATGTAGTTACCTGTGTCCATTTATTTCATAACAAAAATCAACTCCCTAATACACCTGAGAAGTTCTGTAATCCTGCTACCAAGTTGAAAACTTACGTGCTTGCCTACAGTGTGCAATTTCTTCATTTATGCTCTCATTCTGAGGAACTTTAAGATCAACATTTTTAAAGATATATCAACATATAAAGCCTGACATTTAATTTCCATTCAAGTGACAGTTCTCCTGACCTCAACTCCTGTTATTTTCATCATATCTTCTTTTACACATACAACTGCAGAACAAAACTGCCTTTGTACATCTTGAAAAAGCTGATAAAAATAGCCTGAAATATTTTTCTAATCTATCTTTCCACAAACAGCCCCAAGGCAGACTTTTTTTTCTTCAGATGATCTTGGTCTCCAGAACCGATGTATGAATAAAGTGGGTTAATAAAGATATAACAGCATTTTTTTGTTACCGTTTACTTGTACATTTCCTCGAGCTTGTAAATTTAAAATCCAAAAGGATTTCAAATTGCACTTTTTTTTTTTCCTTTTAAACTAGCACTCAAATAAGAATTGTATCTTCATTCATCGTTACCTCTTTTTGGTTGACACCATGAATATTATAAAATACTCTGACTACAAACTATTTGCATCTTTAAAAGACTACTGTAGAAGGAAAAGAAGAGCTGAGAGATGACTTATAATTTTTGTCCTCAAAATATCACCAGAGAAGCAGCAGATAACTGTACCTCATATCTCCAAACTTCTTGCTGATAGCCGTTCCAACATTGCTGATAGCTGCTGTTGCTTTTTGTCCTGCATGGCTCAGGGTCTCATGTGTTTTCTTGTAACTGGAAACAAAAAATAGATCAGAAATAATGGTAAGCGTTAAAAAAAGAGAGGCAAGAATCCACTGCAACCAATTCACTTTTCCCTTATTTCTACATCCTAAAGTCCACCCAGTAAATGGTTAAGAAACAATAACAACTGTAGGACAAAACAAATGACTAAGATTCCCGCTTCTGCACAGTTCCCAAAGTGCAGTGCAATCCTAATGTGAGCAAAACACTCAATCCTTCACCCTGCTTCTCCCCTTTGCAGATAACATCTCCTGAGTGGGTCACAGAATCACAGAATATTAGGGGTTGGAAGGGACCTCGAAAGATCACCAACCCCCCTGTCAGAGCAGGAACCCCCCTGCCAGGTCAGCACAAGCTGTTTAAAAGTAGAATACAGTGATTTGTTCAATACCTGTTTGGTACAATTTCTGTAAATTTACATCAAATAAGCATTCTTGCAGTAGACACTGACTTGGTAGCAAAATCTGCTGTCTAAAGTACAGAAAAGAATAAGGACATATGTAAGTCTGCTCTTCCATGCATAGATGTATTAGGTCCATTTAAGATACACACAAAAATGATTTGTTGATATTTCAAATTAGACAAAATTGATCAAATCTGTTTCCATATGCTACAACTGTACTTTTCAAAATTTCTTTAAAGGAAGAAGGCTTTGAGAGAGGAAGAAAGATGAAAAATCTAGACAGTGAATTCATATTCTAAATAGCATTGAATCCTTTAAAAATTCATTCATTTCACTTATAGTACACACATTCAAACACAGAATCATCTCAATTTTCTGATCCGGAATATATCACCTGGCCCACATAGACTCTTCAGCACAGTTAAGTTGCATTTTCAGGGTAATCAATAAGCTTTGTTGCACAGATGCTTTTTTGCTGAGTAAGCTAACTCTGAGCATGTCAGAGGCTTCCTTCTGAGTAAATTATCTGATACTCCCAGTGACGCAAGCAAGCTCAGAATTAGAAGTACTGACCTAGTAACAAAGGGAGAGCAGACTATAATCAAGTCTTGCATCCTGCGGTGTGCGTTGGCAGACAAGAACTGAAGAAATAATCATGAAAAATACAGAAATACAATTCCACTGTTTCTAATTCTGCTTTGAGCAAATTCTGTAAGGCTGTAAATGTGTGTCAAAATACACCAGAGATTAATAAAAAAAAAATAAATCCCCACGCTTATTTCCTGAAACAGAGTATTTTCTTCTTATTTTAGGTATATGAAAGCAATATAACTTTACGGAGGCAGGAAGGGAAATAAGAGAAAATTAACTTTTGCAATACAGCACATCGCATTTTATGTCAGGCTATTTTAGCCTTTGCAGTCCCCTGTTGAGGACCATGTTTTACAACCCACAAGTTAGAAGGCAGATGCCAAGTAATGCTCTATTATTCTAGACAATAGTCTATCAACAATTAATTTTTTCTAAACACAAATTCTTTGACTTTACATTCCTAAGCCACAAAATATCTTACAGACTACTGACCTAACAAGTTCTAAAACTGCCAAGTGAAATGGCTCCCTCTGTGAAGGTGCTTGTCTCTGGTTTCACTGCCTAGAAAGACGGTCTACTGAGAGCTACTTAGACCACAGTACAAACTGTCTAGAACCCTAGAGTCAGATAACCTGAATCAATCACATGAGCAAAGTTGAATGACAACAAGGGCTAAACCAGTGCAAACTGTGACAGAAGGAGCACAAATTCTTATTAGAAAGGCAGGCACACTCATTATGCCTGTTTCATATCATCTGGCAGAATACAAAGAAGACTGAAATGATTGTTTTCATTGGGCCTCCTTTCTCCTCAGACCTGCTGTCTGTTCCTGGATGCAGCAAGATTGCAATGTTCTTATTTCATTGAGGCCTCATTTTCTAGCTTAACTACTTTAACAGCTCTGTCATTCTCTTGCTGTCAGCGGACATGCTCTCATATAAACTAGAGTGGGATGAGACATTAATGATACTTCAACCAAACTATGAGCACGTAGCTATTTCGTAAGTGTTGTCTATAAAAAAAAAAATAAATTCAAATGCCTGTGGGTTTTTATATGTATATATGAGCATTTCTTAAAATGACTGTTATTGCATACAAGTCTTCAGGCATAGTATTCACCACAAGTGAATTTTGCTGATGATGAAATTCAAGACTCGACTTCCAGGTCTAAAAGGTCCTTAGCAGCAGAACCTATTTATGTACAGGTTGACTGTGCATAGTAAAATACTTTGCAGATAGTCTTCTGAACTAATTTTTTGAAGAAGGCACCTTGGAGTTCATTTTATTCATAGGCATATTTAGCCTTGTGAAAAAAAACATCTCCATGTCTTACCTTTCTGCTGCAGGTTCTTCACACTGTGTAAAACTTAAGAGAATATCCCAAATTCCCTATAGAGCAGAGAGACTCAACTTTTAAATGAGAAACATTAGAGCTCCCTATGTATTTCTGAACATTTCACTGGTCAGAACACACCTGGGAACTGGCTGAAATGATGTTGATTTTGGCATTCCAACTAGTATTGTGTTTTCTCTGTTAAATCCTGTAAACCCAACATCCTCCCCAGCATTTCCAATAGCAAGGAAGACAGAGAGACTGCATTTCTGTTCCTAATGCTTTTGACATTACATAACAGCGTAAATCCAGCTGAGACTGTTATGCAACTGGTCTTTTTTCAGCACCAACTGCAGCAAAAATGGCCTTTGACATGAACTTCTCCTCCCTTCAGCAACACTGAAGAGGAGCTTTAACAGAATAACAAAGGTAAAAATGCAGTTTAACATGGAATACCTGCCAGCAGAGGCAAGAAAAAGTGATTTGCATCTCACTGAAAACTTAAAAATCAAGCCCTCTCTATCCCTGCCTCCACCATTATGCATATCACTGTGTCTTCTTCATAAATAAATTATCTTTCTACAGAGCATATTGCCTTACTGTATTTAGTTATGCTCTGTTCTGACATACAGCTCAGGATTTTGACTCAGGTCATGGTTATGTCATATTTACAGAATTCATTTGTTACCTCGCCAAACACTCTGGTAACAATGTTCTATTCAACCTATTCTCTCTGATCTCAGTTAATTTTCTCACTAAAAATCTGAGCCAGCAGTTTTCATATCCTCGTGTAACACACACCTGTCTGCAGTTTTCTTTTAGTGCACTGAATGCTTACGCAATTTTCACAGACCTTTAAGCGCAGAAATAAAGTTGAATATTACAGGTAAGCTCTAGTAACATTTATTCACTGGAGAAAAAGTGCTCTATACAGGGCTTAAGTCCTCCTAACACCACCAACTGCTCCAGCATGCAAAGTCATCTACAACACCTGCACACTCTCATCCTTTGAGCAGCCATTGCTGGCAATCGTGAGGTAAGCACTAACCATCCTGCTCATCAGGATAGGTGACAGCATCTCAGCAGCCAGTCAGCCAAAATGACAGTGACTTTGAACTGTAAAGCAGAAATGCTCCAACAGAAACAAACCCAGAGAATTTAGGACACGGAGATTCAAGAAATACCACCTTCCATCCAATCCAGTGTTCATTTTCACACAAATACATCATTAGGCTCAATGCCCTTCTTAGGCTAACAGAAAGTCACCATAACCTCCCTCAGTTTAACAGTATCATGTCAGATGCCCTGTAGCTTTAGTAGAAGTAGAAACAAGCTACTTGACTTACACAGTTAGAGTAGGAATTCCTCCATCTAAACATACTCCATAGCACAGAAGAACGGCTGATAGTGGCTAACAAGGATCACTTTCCATGCTTTTTGCTTAGCAGCAAATATTTATAATGTATTTCACGGACAAGATGGATTAAACAAATATGGTATGTGAATTGCTGTCAAAATTTAAATTTGTAAATAAATCTCATTGTGTAGTTTTGAACATTATCTTATTTATATGACATTGACCTAAGAATTGCATTCATCGACTTCCAATTATAATTTGGTTTTTAAAATAGGTTATTTCTTTAACGAAAGCAATTATTTATAAATCTGATCATAGGAGATATGATAAAATATGCTAATATTGCAGTTATATTCCAGTAATAGGCCCAACACATTTAAAAGAAACTTTAAAAGATAACTCACATCTGCAGTACTGTAACATACTAATTAGGCAAAGTAGATGTGCAGCATATTTTGACTGCATTTTCACTCGATAGATTCATATACTGTATTTAGGTTGTACTATCTTATGACAACCAGATCTCACTAGCTGATCTTTACAGCTGGTGAGGGCAAACGAAAGAAGATACTGTTCCATGAAATACAATGTGTGAAGGAAATAGTGCTTCATATAGAACATAGCCAGACACTGAGAGAGGTCAGAGAACTAGACTTCAAATGACCAATGTTATCTGCAGGATAAGGCAGGATAATCAAACTGCATGCTATTTGATCTCATCTCAACTCGGGACAGAACTGCCCTTCACATGGTAGAGTTAAATCTAACCTTCCTTCAGAGGTACAATACGTGAGCTGCTGAGAGAAGTGGGCTACAAATAAAATACTCATGTTTCGCATGGCAAGCTGCACATTTGACCTACTACAGTAAACAATACAGAATTTAAATTCAGCTTTTGTAAAGTTAGTACATCTGCTAATTAGTACATCTTCATTCAGCATTGTGCCTCTCCACCAGTGCTTGCTGGCAAAATTAATCCCCTTGAGAAACCTTCTTCTGGGACAAAGCTTACATAAGATGCAACAAAATGCAAACAATTAACAACAAACCCATAGAGCACAGCAGAGACTGGTAGCACAAGCCATGCTCTGTGGAGCTTGCTTCTTTTTAGTTTTCAAACTGTTAGTCATCTTAAGAATGACAGATCTGGAATGCAAAGCATCTGGATCTCTGAGAAACTCTGAGATGGAAAAACTATTTTTCTGTTGCTTTTCTGGGAAAAACTAGTCTCAGCATTAACTGAATTATGCTAATGCTCAAATGAAATAAATGCATATATGAATGGCAGATAACATACATAAAACATCTCTAAGAGCATTCATATTGCCATTTTGCCCACAAATGGAATTCTAAAGTGTTGTGCGTTTGTTTTTCTTAAGTGCTCACCTGAAGTGCATTTCAACTTCAAAACCAAACGACAAATGTACTTTTTTAGACACTCTTCCATTTGGCAGGTATGTTAAGAGTTAATTGAAACTGTGTTGGCACTTGGATGGCTACATACGCACAACTCGGTCAAAGGAAGGGTGCCCCACGTATCTGCTCTCCCACCAAGAGAGGAAGGGTAGAGCTGAGGGAACCAAACACCTGCAGGTCTCAGAGGCCCTGCCTGCAGCCAGAAATCTGTGCGCAGCACATGCAAGATGACTGTTCAGTAGGCTGAAGAGAGTCACAGGTCAGGAAAGGGACCTGACAAAGGTAACAAATATTCTGTGTTGTCCTGCACTGTAATCTTCAAAAACTCGGGAAAAATTGGGGATGCAATTGTGTGAAAGGCGCTATTTGTGCAATGAAGCACAGAATAGGGGAAAACCAAGTTACAGTGGGTTTCTCCCTGAGAAACTAACGCTATATTAATTGATCTGGAACACCTGACCTTACTGGGGAATTTCCATTAGCTGAAGGTTCTGGTGTAAACAAACAGATACGCATCTTTTAGAAAAGCAACAACGAGAACAGACTAAGTCAACTTCTCGAAGGCCTTTCTCCAACCTTACTACTCCACCCTTCCAAATTCAAGGCCATAGATACATGTGGAAAAGCAGAAAAAAAAATTATATTTGAAGTAGGCATGAACATTGCCTGATCTGACCCAAAGGACACAAAGTTGGAGAAAGTGAAAGGCTTCCTTGACTTCCGTAAGGCACAGGCTCACACGCAGGTACTGTGCTTGCTGAACTCAACATGCAATTTCTTCACTTACACAACTGCTACATTTACTTGCAAATTTAGAGAAGAAAATGTCAAAAGGTGATTACACATTGCAATGAATGGAAACACCCACATTTCTTTTACTACCACTCATAACAAGCAAGTGTGTGGGAACATGGTATACTGAATTCTTAAGTCACAGTAGGACTGTGGCTATCCACAAATTACATCTGACTTCCTGAGAAAATTCTGAACCTCTGGAACACATTATTATGTATTTAAATTTATACTCATGAATACTGCAAGTACCATAGATTGCAAGCCTGAAATGCATGCAGCGCAGCTCTGACCTCCTATTTTCTCATCACCTGGAAGAAATTTGAAATACAAAATGTTAAGTTTCCACTATTTGTGGAAACCCATACAATTGGCCTCAGGTTCCCTATCAGCAGAACTAAGCTTGCCCACATAGTTTTCAAGCAGTAGTCAACAAAGAGATCTTTATTCTGTCTCTGGAGGGAAAGGCCAAGTCCATGTTGAATTCTTTTGCCCCACATCTCAGGTATTACATGTAAGAGGAGAGCAATATTGAAACCTTTCTAAAACGGCTTCAGAAGACAGCCAACACCTGAGAAAGCCCTAGGCACTGTCTTGGAGATGTGCTGTTTGGAGCTAGCACTTACAGTCCTCTTGATTCTGGTCTCTAAATCGTGAGATTTTTTCCCTTTCTACAACAAGTGACAACTTTTGTCTGTGAGGGCAAAAGATGAAAAGTCATTTTGAAAACATAGGTTTGTGAGATTCCTGTCCTAGGTGGCAGTCTTGCATGCACTTTCCATCACATCAAAGGCTTCTCAATCCCTCATCTGGAATCACTATGTATGTGTGCTTTGAGACATTTCACTTTACTACAGCCTTCCTGAAGAGAATGAGTTTTCCTGCCATTTGGGATTAGTAACCCCATGCATCAGTAGAGGCTGGGGGTGAACCAGCTGGAAAGCAGCCTTGCAGGAAAAGACCTGGGGTCCTGGTTGACAAGTTGAACATGAGTCAGCGATGTGCCCTCACAGCAAAAGTGGCTGCATTAGGAAGAATGATTACAGGTCAAGCGAGGCGACCCTTCTCCTCTACTCAGACCTGGTTATGGCCACAGCTGGAGTGCTGCATCCTGTTCTGCACTCCCCAATACAAGGCAGACATGGACATACTGGAGCAAGTCCAGCAGTGCACCATAAAGATGTCTAAGGGATTTGAGCATTTCTCATATAAGTAAAGGCTGAGAAAGCTGGGACTGGTCAGTCTAGAGAAGAGAAGGCTCATGGGAGAATCTTATCAATATGTAATCAATAAGGTATATAAATAACCTGATGAAAGGAAGTAGAGAACATACAGACAAACTTCTCAGTGGCATCTAGTGAAAGTGTAAGAAGCAATGGGCACAAACTGAATGCAAGAAATATTTAAACAAAAGAAAAACGTTTTTCACAGTAAGGGCAATTAATACTGGAACAGGTTGCCCAGAGAGGTTGTAGAGTCTCCATCCCTGGAGA
Organism: Actenoides hombroni; assembly: GCA_024336885.1. Lineage (NCBI taxonomy): Eukaryota > Metazoa > Chordata > Aves > Coraciiformes > Alcedinidae > Actenoides > Actenoides hombroni. The sequence continues at coordinate 1,468,836 of WUAM01000038.1, forward strand.
TACTCAAAACCTGACCGGACATAGTCCTGAGCACCCTCCATTAACTGACCCTGCTCTGAAAGGGGGAGTTGGACTACACAGTCTCCTGCTATTGCTGTCAACCTCAACTATTTTGTGATTCTCTATAAAACTAGGTCAATCTTTATACCTATCTTCTTATCATAATGCACTACGCAGTGAAAATCTGAAGTACAGAAGGCTAGAGAGAGCTGTGGGAACTTTACTGAAGCACCACCAATCAAACAGCTTTAACTAAGTAAACATACTGCATTTAGGTTACATAAAACCTTTCCTTTGAGAAAAATGTTAATTAGAAAAGCTCAATTATGGTCTTTGTAAATACCCCTGTAAATACATTCTTTATGATTTCTCAAGCTAAAATAAACAACCTCAAAATCCGCCAACATTACCCTGCTTCTAGCATCTAAGTAAGAACAAATTATCTATGTTTAAAATGTAAATAAAAAACCTGCATTGCTAGAAGCTATATGAATATCCACCCACCTCTGTTCACTGGAAACCTGATGTGTGGGGGAAGTCATTCCAGTTGAATGCCTTGTCACCGTGAAAGCAAATTAAACTTGAGGCAATCATTTGCTCTCTAGTTAGTGATATCCTCTATAGTAGAACCCCTGCCTTCCCCAACATATAGATTATACTAGAAAGCAGTGCACTGAAGAATAGCATAGGAAATTAATAAGGGACTTGAAATATGCATTATGATTCTAGTTATCATAATAAGTGAATGACTTCCAGATGTATTCCATACAAGGCTGAAAAATATGAACGACATTATAGGTTTTCCTTAAAAAAAGAAAGCTGATAAAAAAAAAAAAGCAGATTTGATACAAAGAAAAAGCTGCACATTACTGCTGAAATGTCATACCTTATTTTTGCATTCCTTAAGGAATGAATTACTGACAAGGAAACAGACTTTGTACAGACCTGTGTGAACCTGACACAATCTTCAAGCTTCAAAGGACATCTGTCCATTTACCCCCAGCTCTTGCTTTCCTCAGTATGAAAACTATAACTTAAAGCTATGGTTTAATGACAATTTCTGACATGCACATGACAAGCATGCTCAGCAAGCTACCTATGGACAAGCATTTAAAATGTAAATGCTTAAAAATATTCAGAATCTCAAGTGTAAATTTAGTCATTCCAGGTGGCATTCATCCTGAGAGTTAGGTCATGAGTCTTAACTAGTTCTTCAGACATACTTTACAGACCTGTTTCTAAAAGAAGTCCACCCCTCTGCCTCTAAGTCCACTATAACCCAAGGAACACATCCCTAAATGGAGATCTTAAAAAGATGATTTACAATAAGAGGGGGGGGAAATGGTGCTTTATCACTCTCTGTGGCTTTAAAAAGTTTCCCATTAAAGAAAAGAGTTTTTAACTTTGAGAAAAGTACAGCAGCTACAAAACCCAGTAAGACCAAGTGAAAGCCAAATTTGACTCCTTAAAACCAGGACTTCTTAAAATTTAAAATGACTAATTGTGGATTCAGTACAGGCATGTAAATATTTTTAACTTTTATTTTTTTAAATGGGCTTTCCATCCGTACTAAATTAGAGAATCTTGGTGAGTAATTCTATCCCACTGCTATTCTGGTGCAGCAACAATGAATCACCTCTATTACTTAACACATCCAGTCTGAAAAATGCCAGATTACCATGATTTGTCCTGGCATCAGTGTACTGGCATGAGTGTCAGCCAGAGTTATCTAGCAGTTGGACCAAGAACATTAGGATTTTCAAGGGCACAAATGGACTCCTGCTGCTCAGATCCACATAACTACTTGTGGACATTCATCACCTGATGGCTTGTGGGTTTTGAAACTCAAACAAAAAGTAGCAGCTACCATATTGGTAAAGGTCTCCTAAGTCTCTCCATCTTTCTGGAAAATGTCATGTGAAAGGAAAATGAAAAACTGTCTTGGAATTTGCTACCCAATTTCAAGTAAAAATTAAAGTTCTTGTTTCAAAGTGTTGCTAGTGTCTCCCAGTAACTCTAGTTCTGGTGTCTTGTGCCCTTCCTCTCTTCTAAAGCTCAGTGTATTTAGACTGTCCTCTCTTAGCACATGTCAGACATTCTCACTAAGCCAGCATGGGTGCCCCTGTTAATGACATGTCATGAGAAACAGGATTTAGCTGAGAAATGGTCCAAAAGTCAGAGATAGGAGACATACAAACTACACTTGCTATTCAGAGACTTACACCTTGTTTGACTCATTAAAATACAAATAATTATTATTTTAATGTAAAAATGTACATTTTTACCTATTTTTTCAAAGTCTCTGAAAGGGCCTTGAGTGTGCCACGAGGCACTGCAAACTCTTCCCCCCACTCACCCATAGATTTGTCCACTTGTACCCAAGGCCAGTTCCAACACTGCACAACTGTGTAATCTTGAGTAAGACTGTGTTGACAGCGCTGTGGAAGAAACCTTGTTAGGCACATCTCCCCTTCACTTTGGAACTACACTGAAGCTTAATCTGCATTTAAGCCCTCAGTCCTTGCTTGAGTTGCATTACTGGTGTGCCTGTATTTGGCCATGTACCTCACTGGTCTTGATTCACAGATTTGACTTCCTCGCTTGACCTTGGACCTAGCTCATCGCTACAGACTCATTCTTGGCTTGACCCTGTTTACTGTCACCGGACCTACTCTGCTCTTTTTGTTCAGGTACTGTGGGATTGCTGCTTCATGAATGATGTCACTGCCCTGCCTGCCTTGCTGTTGACTCCCAGCTCAGCTCTGTGGTGGAGCAGCTCACTCTTGTTTCTCCCTAAGTGTCAAATTTAGTTGTCAATTGAAAAGAAGAAAAAAAAATAAATAACTTTTCAGACAGCACTTGATGACAGGTGGGTGGTTCTTTCTATCAATGCCGCTATTAATTCAGTCCAAAGACTTTTAAAGGAACATGGTATGTTCATGTGTATAAGTATAAAGATCAGTATGAAGCCAAGACCAGCCCCTCAGTAATTATCATGACCTTCCTAGAGCTTTGGAATTCATAGCTCTATTTACCATCTCTCTCAGAGACACTCCCATCAGAGATACAGAGCAAGAAGTGTTTGAAGCTTACAAGTAACACTATCTATCCTGGGTTTGAAAGTTTTTTTGTGGTAGATTCAGGATAGGTGTTATCACTATGTCCATATGTGTGCTTTTAACGCCTTCCTTATGTGAGACAAAAGGTTTGCACCAGTAGTTCTTGGCAGCAAGCTGTAGCTCAAATAACCTCCCTCCCCTGCTTCCTCATCCAAGAACTGGTGCATTTTTAAAAGGAACCCTCCACAGTATAATTGGTCTGGTTAAAAAAAATAAAATTCAAGCTAAAAATGTTTCAAAAAAAGCAGTGGAGTAACACTACTTCATATTTATGCATTACTTTTCACACTGAGAACCTAAAGCTGCTTACATACTACACAAGACAAGTTTCAATGAACTCCCGTGAACTAGTTACACCTTTTGCACAGTGGTAAAACGAGGCTGTGAAAGGCTTCAGGGACTTGTCCAAGAACACACTGCTGGAAAAGAATAAAAGCCCAACATATGTAGGATTTATGATAACCTTAAAGATGGTACAGTTACTCCCAACAATTTTTGTTTGTTTCTTTCTTTTTGATAACTAAAAGCAAGAATTAAACAGAATCAAACATCAAAATGATCCTGCCAGTATTCTTTATAATTCAGATGATGGTAGTATTTTCTAAAAATGTTGCTAATGTTTTGGCAATTTTTTAAATTATTTTTTTTAACATTACACTTGGAAGTTGAAAAATATAATACATTGATACTAAAAAAGGTTCTTTCTCTCCTCAGTAAGGGCAGTATAAGAACATGTCATGGGACAGGACGATAACCTTCTCATGACCAGGACAGTTTTACTTGCTGTAATTTTGCAAGAGCAAGATTCAACACAGCAGCAAACCATGTAGGGGCTGTGGAAGGGTGGTTTTTTTCAGGTTTCCTTGTTCTGAGAAGCTTGACATTTTTGTCCCTGCCATTTACTCCTGGCAGGTATTTCAATTGCTGAATTTCCTACCAGGGGTCATCAAGACATTACCCACAACATGCTACATGACATACAAGGATGAATTTATGCAAGGTCTGTACTCACGCTGAGGTTGTCTGCACATCATGCCAGCTTTTGCTAAAGTTCTGCTTCAGTTCATTCATCAGACTTATGCCAAGCTTTTGTTTAATTTCAACCAGGTGCTTTTCTTTGGCTGCTAGCACTTGCCGCAAAGTTGAAATTTCATCCTCTAGCTGAGAGAAACAAAGGAGAAAGGTGTTACTGTTCCCACAGAATGATAAACACACACAATGTTAAGAGATTAAATGAATCTTGTGTAAACTTGCATTTTTTGTAGGTGACTAGAGAGACAGAGAGATTCAAGTGCTTGTGTGGAGATCACAAAGACATGTCCAGAACAGAGCTGACACTACATTAAATTAAGGTCTCAAACTGTGTTACCTATGTGCATCATCATGCACATGCATCTGACAAGGAAGAATTCTCCAGTAAGGAAGTGACCACTGAGCAACTTGACCAAGATCTGTCTTAGGGCACCAGTCTCAAACATCAGTTTCTCAATCACTAGTAAAAGGGGAACAGGCAGAACAAGAGAAGACTGAATAATTCAGGCAAATACCTCTCTTTGAATGCACTGGCTTTTAACTTCATATTTGCAGCTTTTTGGTCTTGCACTCGTGAAAAAAAAACAAAACAAAACAAAAAACAGATGCAAATTCTTAGGAGCAGGTTAAAAAAAAAAAAATCTCATGATGACATATGACTTGAGAGCATCATAAAAAGTTACACCCTTGTCACATGAGCTTTATCTACATATTTCAGGTCCTACATATCTCAAAATACTAACATAAAAATATATAGCAAATGGACTGTTAAAAAGAGTGAACAGGTTGTACCCAAACCATAGAAGTATTCACAAGACACAGCAGATTAGTCTTTTCAGAGCTCCTAGTCATTAACCACACAGTGCAAATTCAAGTTGTAAAGATGCCATTCAGTCCAAACAGAGGGATATAATTCTCTCTGCAGTTGACATTATTTGAAACATTTAAACCAAGGCAGTGTTTTAGCAACGTGAGGACCAGAACACTTAACTGAGAGGAGGGACCTGCCACTGGCTCAGGATCCTCCCCCTTGGGCAGCACTCCTGTGAGCTCGCATTTCTTCACACGGAAGCCTCCCAAGCCAATTAATTATAGAAGCAGCACTCAGAGGTAACTGAAGCTAACAAGGGCAAGTGACACCAGAGCAGCTGCCTTTCACTTCAGGTTTAGAAATTCCCTTACCAACTGTGTTCCTTCCTCCATATGTTAATAGGATAACATATGGCAACGTATCTGATTACCATATGTTAAGTTCCCTGGAACCACAATCTCCCTGTGATTTAACTCCATAGGCTGCAGGGAATGAGGCAAGCACCAGCTGAATCAGTTGCTGACCTCCAGGGCTATATTTAGGATGTCAATACCAGCATTATTTTTACTTCACACACTCATGCATTCTGCTTCCCTGTAAAAGTGGCTGCAAGCTCACTGTTCCTGGAGAAGTCTCGACCTTGAAACCCCCAGCTATCACTGTCTCTTTTTGTCACTAGTTAGGTTATTTAGTTATTAAACCTAAGTTTGTTACTAAGTTATTCAAGCAGCTCAGGAATTAAGCAACGAGACTATGAACGCAAAGTAAAATCATGACCTCAGTGAAGCAGATGCCAATATTCACCAATGCCTGTGATGCCAGAACATTGCTGGTAGAATATGTTACAATCTGAAATTGCTTGATTGCTTCCCATGTCCTTTATGCTCCATTATATTCCTAACCTGCAAATGAAATGCTGCCAAGAGGTAGTATGAGTTTCTCCTCTGTGAGGATAACTGGTTAAATGCTCAGAGAAAGAAGAAATCACAAATGTCAGTATTCCTGAGGTGGCAGTTCAGAGCTCCCTTTAGTTGTTTCCCATCCATAGCAAACCCCTTAGTGCACAACTCTGCCTGAATAACGCTGCTAAACAACTTAAACAAATACCAGTATGCTTACATGTACTTAAACAGTAATGCTTTCCATATGGGCTAAACACTAGGCTGATCACTAGGTACCTGGATATGTAAACATTTGAGGGCTTCTTTTAAGATTACTTTCCATCTGTTCTGTTGCATAGACACCTAAAGCTATAAAGCCCTAAGCAAGCATTAACCAGGTGCTCAATGGCCTAAGTATGAACAACATTTTTGACTGTATTAAAAACAGTAAGTTATTTTTCTTTATGTACCAGTTTTGAACTGACAAAATACTCCTCAAGTTCCATCATTTTAAAATAATGGCAGATACAAAGCCTCCCTCAATTGCTCGGATATCAGTGATTGAAGACTGTGATGTAGGTAGAAAGGATTAGGGACTTACAGTAGGATCTTGAAAAGCATTTAATCAGGTTACATACCTAACTCACATGGAAATCAGGCATCACCTGCTTAGCATTTCTGAAAAGTCCACTCTTATAAATGTAGACTCCATTATGAACCTAAGGCTTAAGTCAAAAGAAATACAAGTTTCTAGTCCTCACATTTCCCTTCTTTCGAAGTGCAATAGAGTCAGAAGACTACAGATGCATCATACAGGGACAAAGTTTCCTTCTCCCTTTTTGTGGGCTTAGGTATCAGAGTTAATAGCTTGTTTTTCTTTCCTCTCTTATTGTGCAGGACATGCAAAAGCAAGGTGAGGAGCTGACCACCTAAGACATTACGATTCCCATGACTAGCTGACATAAATAACATATAAATCACACAAAGTTGAGATCCCAGGAAAAAAAAATCCACAATTACACATAGATCTCTGTGAAATCTGGGACTGACTAGTAATAAGGAAGAAGGACAGCGAAGTTCAGCACACAAACACAAACAAGTACTTCCCTTGTTTTGCCTTTTTTGATTATTTTAGGGCAAATTGTAAGTTCTGCAGGGTTGAACATCTTTTTAAGATGGTGGCATGCCTGAAAAAAACATCCCAGTAATTCTCCAACGTTCTTCAACTTTTTCCAGCAGACACTCACAAAATAGCTCATAAAAAACAAACCAGAAAGTACTTAAGTCAGGAAAATGGAGCATTTTGGATAAAATATGATTAATAAAAAAATGTCTGTTGGAATTATCTATATTCTGAGATAGACATAGTACTATGTAAAATGTGGAGGTGGAAAGATTCAGATATTAGTTGGAATAATACTAGTGAATGGGTTGAATGGTGAGCTGAATAGCAAATTGAGTATTTATTATGTTTGTTTTAAGGATCAAGGCAGTAAGCAATCAAAATATTTAGGGACCCCAAACAGAAAACAAAGCATAGTTAAGTGTATACTTCTAAGTTAGATTAAGCATCCTTTTTCCCTACCACTACATCACCCAAACGTGTCGTGGCCTGGCATGGCTGTTTGCACAGCCCTCCTGGCCAGGGCGAGCTGAACCAGGTAAAAGCCATCACAGAAGAAATCAAGGGCAATTTTTAAGCCAGATCAGTTCCTAAATCCGGTGCCGAGAGATGCGCAAGTACCTGTGTGGGTACAGTGCAGAGGGCAGGAACAAGTGGCTGAAGATGGTGAAGAGAGGAAGGCAGTGACCAATTGAAGCAGCATGTGCAGTACACACGTGGAGGTCATGTGCTGTGGTATGTACCACAGGCATACATTGCTACCAAAAGGAAGGCAGACACGGCTCTTTAGGAGTGAGAACTACTGAAGGACAGGCTTTGTCAGGGATTCTTTAAAGAAATAAGAAGCAAGTTACACAGTCAACACCAGCAGCATGACATCACACTGACAAACACTTGAGAAGGAGCTGGGAACTACAGCAAAGCCATCAGAGAAACAGAGGCCACAGTCCCCTGACAGGGAAGTCTTGGTGCCAGTACTGTCCCAAGGAACTCCCACTGGGCCCTGCGAGCTGGTACACCCTGCTTTGGTTGCACCACCACAATTCACTCCTGCACAGCTGTGTCACTCACTAGCTCACAGCACAGCATTTCCTAGTCATGCTGTCAAAACCAGCCAGGAGCTGAAAATAGCAGGGGTAGAAAACTTGAAAGGTCACTGACACAAACCTCTCATTTCCTGGAACCACAGCTTGGAAACACCCTGGATTCTCAAAGCAAGCTCACATACTTCACCACCACAGGTATCACCATGGCAGCCCCAGACTGCAGCAGGCACCTGCCCGCCTGTCTAAAACTGAACATCAACTCCCTGCATAGCTAGATCCTGTAAAAAAGCTGGAAAACATTTAACAGACAAAAAAATAATGTAATAAGGAAGGACCAGATATATCACTGGTAAGAAGAGCAACTATGAGGGGTACTTGATGGCAAAAAGAAGGTCACTTTGTGAGGAAGAAAAGAATCTTTTTCCTTCATTTCATTTGCTTTAAAAAAACCCCACAAGACTGCATTTTCTCTATACCATTCTTTTACATAATACTTTTTATGTCAGAAAGCACAAAGAAAGTTATGGCAAACGTACAGGAAAGCTGTCTTTCAATGAAGCCAATCCATGGCTCCCCTAAATTTTTATTAGCTATTGCATTTAGTAAATTAGTGACTCCTATTGAATTGTTACCCATTTTCAAAACTGCTGAGTATTATAACATGTATACTAAAATGTATAAAATATTTGTAAGGAAATGTGAGCACCTTACTATGGTAGCCTTTTAAAGAAAGTGATTGTAACTGTATATAAAATAGTTGTAATGGTAGAATAACATAGTACAAAAACCAATAGGCACTTCACCTCTGTACCATACCATATAGCTCAAATTTTACACCTCCAGGCTGAGTACATGTCACTTTGTAAGTTTTCCCTCTTACAGCACCCAGAGACATCAGGGACAGTCACAAATAAAATTATCCGTAAGTTTGCAGAATAAGGTACTCACCATCTTTCCAGCCTGGGAATAAACATACAGTAACACATATTCCTGAACTTAGGACCCATACATCAGTGAGAAAGAACACTGCTCAAACTAGATAGCTGCTTTTGTGAAGGTATGGGAGGGGGAAGACAGCAACGAGTAAATGACTACTTTGCTGAGCTTAATGGAAAGATAATGACAGTAGTAAGCAAGATAGCTCAAAACCTCAGCCCCCATCATGACTCAGGAGTCATTGTACTATGTTCCTCACATCAAGGGAGAAAGAGGGGAAAAAAATAAGAATCTGTTCTACTAACAAGCTTCTGGCCTTATGTAAAGTTTTTGGCCTACTATTTTCTGCTATTATTCCAAAGTGTCAGATTGACTTCTGTGAAGTCAAATGACTGTTAGAAGCTTTGTAAAAGTTCCTCATTTTACTTGCATTGTAGAAATTCCAAGGCTCGATTAGAGTCAGAGCCCTGCTGTGATAGCCAGACTACAAATACAATAAAACTTAGTCCACACTCTGAAAAGTTTCCAGTACAGGGACTGCTAGGAAAAGAGGATACAAAAAACCCTGTCAGAAGAACAGTAATGCTAGTTCCTCTGCTAATGCCTGGAAGGGAAGGAGGAAGAGGAAGAAGACAGAGCATATATACAGCAGATACACAATACAGAGGTGTAACATTTTTTTCTTTTAGAATACCTGCACAGCTGGTGCTCACAACAGCTCCCCATTGTATCAACTATTAAGTGATTGCAGCATTAAGGAAGATTTGAACCTTTTGGAACAATAAGAAAGGTGCCTGTTCCTACAGGCTCAAACAGGTATTACTTAACACAGAAGGACAAGGAACAAAAACATTACCACCAGTAGAGCACAAGGGGCTTGAAAGTAAAGACCAACAGTTTTTCAAAAGGAAACATTAGCCAATCCCCACAGAGGTTTCTTTCTGAAGAAATCAAGGTCTCACATATTCTTTTTCTAGTCTTTTCTAAGAATCCTAAGCCTCATTTAGGTTTAGACTTTGTTCGCTCTAAATTCAAGTTTTCCAAACCTCTCTTAGCATAATTAGCAGTTTTATTTTGTTTTTAAGCATTAACTGTACACCAGTAAACTGCTGCGAGCAATTCAGAAAATAATTTCTAGGTCAGCCAAGATCATAATATCTGAAAGGCAATCACTCACTTGTGTGTTGGTACATGAATTAAAGCATTTCTACCATGAGGCACTGAGAACTCTCGGCTCCTATAGGAATCAGCAAGCAGGAAGGATGCCCAGAAACTCTTGAGATTAATTCTATTGAGAGGCATATCAGTCTCAGATGGTTGCAAGAACTTCTTTGTTTTCCTCCTTGTTTCCACCTGCATCTTAAATTCCTTCCACCATAAAAGAGAAAAGAAACATAGAATGGCTGAGGTTGGAAGGGACCTCTGGATGTCATCTCATCCAATCCCCCTGCCCAAACAGGGGCATGTAAAGCAAATTGCTCTGAGCTGTACTGAGACAGGTTTTAAGTATCTCCAAGGATGGAGACTCCACAGCCTCTCTGGGAAACCTGCACCAGTGCTCAGTCACACTCATAGAAAAGAAGTGTTTCCTAATGCTCAGAGGGAACCTCCTGTGTTTCCGTGTGTGCCCACTGCCTCTGGTCCTGATGAAAAGCTGACAGTGAACATCCCAACTCCTATTTCATCACTGTGTGACAAACTGAATACGAGAAGTTTCAGCTTCCTTCTTATTATTTACAGATGTGACAGGATCAGTGAAGAAGTAAAAAGTAAATAGCAACTCAGAAACATAAGGCTTGATAGAACTTTAAAGTGAAAACACAACTTTTGGGTTTTGTTTCACTAGAAAATCCTAAATTACTTGAATCACTAAGAATGTGACTTCTTAGAATATTTAATATAAATATGTGAATTAATATTAATTTGTTCTGTTGCATGAAAGACATAGTTCAAACTCTTCAAAAGAACTGTCCTCTCAATGTGCTCATTCTGTGTGGAACAGCAGCAAATGCTTCACAGAGCACTATGAACAATTATGAAGGAATGCTTTTTCTGTAGACAGTTTACACTTTGGGGGTATATGTTCAGTCTCAAATTCTGAGTTTCCTACTATTCAAATAGGCTGCTATTTTGTTCTTGCTATTTGAAGTTTCCAACCTACTGCCTTAAACAATTCATTATTTCAATTAAGACAAAAATAACTCTACCCCTTCATACAGCCGTGATCTCCATTTCTTGTCCCATATTTAAAATAAGTAACCCTTCACTTTTTCCCATTCTCTCATTTCCATTTTGGAATTTCACTTCTGTTTCTGTGGTATGCCAGCAGTAATTAAAAGTGAATCCACCCTCCCATTGTGAATCTAGACAACCTCTTTAATCTTGGTAATAAAAAGATCACATGGTTCATACCTTTTTCCTCCCATCGCCTTGTTACTAAGTATTCTTTTTATACCTTTTCATGGTGTCATGACATCTCCTGAAGTTCTTTAAGTAAACAACAAATGCAAAACAAAACCATAACCTTCTCCAAACACATCAGTGCCAGAGGAAACAAAAACGTGGTGAAATTACTGTGCTCATCACCATCAGTCTCTTCTGTAACCATCAGCAGCTTTTTCTCTGAGCACCACACAAAAAAAATCTTTTCCATCAGGTGTCATAACCACTGTAACAACAATACCATATATGTAGTAAGAATACCTTTCATTCTATATAAAGGAGGGTTTATAAATAAAAAAAAAAATCTTGAAGAAATATCTAAGGAAATTAATTGCTTCACATTATTGTAACCTACAATAATTTTACTAAAAAGGAAGAGCAGACCTTTATAATGTGTACTTCATCCTACAATTAATATCTTCCAGTTTCTGGAAGTAGAAACAGTAACACTCACAGAAATTCAAATTCATTACCTTGGCTAGCTCAATCTTTAACTCTTCTTTTTCTTCTTCAGAAATCATATTGGTGAAATCAACATCGGTGACCACATCTTCATCTGCTTCTTGCAAAGACTGGGTTTCCAACAGGCCTTAAAGTAAAGAATTGAACAGTCAAGACAACCATTATCAATTATTTCAGCTATGATTTTGATTTCCCCTAACATCTAAGAATGATGTAATATTCATTCACTAGGAATAAAAAAACAAAACAAACAAACAAACAAAAAATAACCTTTTCCTGCTTAAGGTCATTTGGATTCCACTTCTCTTTGCTCTGAAAAGCTATTGGAAGTATCAGATGATAATGTCTGCACAGAAGTAATTTAATCTGTGAAAGCACCACTCACTCCCAGAAAGTAACCACCTTGAACCCCATTAGTCCTTCACGAGGCATTTTCTTGCTTCTAACAATACAGAAGGAAAAAAAAAAGGCGGGGGGACCGAGGGAAGAAAGCTTTTTCTTCAAAATAAGAAAGCTGGTTTATGTGGATCACCAATACAACAAGGTGGCAATAGTACACTGAGCAATATAGGAAGTATAATACTGAATCAAGTTTGCTTTAAAAGTACCTCCTATTGCAGCAGTTGGAGAACCTTACATATGAACACAGTTTGCAAAAGCAAGTATCAAACCTACTGTTTGAATTTTCTGAATGTTAGAGAGAAGCATATTTTGATAACTCAGTCTAAACCTGTGAAAGGTTGACAACTATAGTGGAACTCCAGTTACTATCTTCTTCTGCATGTCCAAGACCAGGATCAGTATGGATGACAACCAAGACAAATGTTTGCAAGGCCTTGGCCTGCTTGGCATAATATATACAGAGGAAACAAACTATATCTTATCTCCTAATCATTCAGTAAAGAGAAGAACGATTGCTGGAGTTCCAGCCATTAATAGCTTCTCATTCTTCATTGTCTGCAAAGAAAACAACACAAAACATGAAATAACAGAAAACATTCTTTCTCCTTTGGAACTTCTTTTCAAGTTCTCAATCTGTTTCTCTTGGGGAAGAAAATTCTCCTCCAGGCTACATCTGGAACAGCACTTTTCCTGCATTTCAGGTCTTTAGTAAGGTAATTAGCCATCTAAGCTGACTCCTGACATCTGTACACTGCTTAATACAGGAGAGAACAATTTCTTTCACAGGTATACTCTATTACACAGAGATTAGAATTTAACTTTGTTCAGTTTTGGCAGTAGGGAATAGAGGTTACAAGCAGCAAATCTGGAGTATTCAACAATTTGAAATCAAGTGCTTTATGTTTTCATGCAGAGAGCAAAACTCCCTCCACCTTTCTGTTGTTTCTTCCACCTAGAGTCCCCCAGTGTACCTGGCTTTCCTCCTGTTTAAGAGAACAGAACTGATTTGATTCAATAGTATCAACTTCGCTACAGATCACAATGTGGTGAACTTGGCAACCTCCCCTGAGTGGGAAGATAAAGAGCAGCAACACAGGTGCTGAACCCCTGCCTGGCACCATATGCAAGAACAGAGCACCACTCTTAAGCATAAAACCTTTAAAAAACATGAAAGCGTACAGAAGTAGTTGATACATTAGCTATTACCCAGAAAGCAGCATGCCAGGAAAACCTAGATTGCCGAAGTCTCAACAAAAGAAAAGCATATTTATTCAGTGGGAATACTCCCAAATCACCTTTATTAACACCCCTCCATCTCTAAACACAATTGTTGTTTGGTATTTGTTTGAGGATTAATAGTGTTGCTATGGGAATCAGGCTAAACTCAGCCCCCACAGTCTTGAAAGCAGTATCTTTTTACATGGATGGAGGAAGAGCAGTACAGGGCATCTCTTGGACACACCAGGATTAATCTCAGGGACAACAGGGTTACCGCTGAAAATTCTTAAGGAAAAGTCTTGAGATACATGTGAGATAGGTGATCTTGGAGCCTGAGCTAAAAAGAAGGCAGATCTGTGCTCAAGGGAGAGCATTAATTTGGGATTGTCTAGGTAAAGAGGCCAGAATTGTTGGACAATGGTTAGATACAGATAGAAGCCAACACTGTCCAAAATCACCAAAGACAGCTGAATAATACTTGACTAGACCCAATGGTCAAGTTCAAACTTCAAGACTGAACTGAAATTACAATCCCTTCGAAAAAAGCACATGCATGTCAATCTTCTGCATGATCCTCTGCAACCTCATCCAGTGCCAGTCCCAGTTCTTATCTCTTGCTTCTCAGCTAAGTCCTCTAAGGTCTAGTCTGATCCTTCAGTCTCCACTTTCTTGTTCTAGTCCCTACCAGAGTCCTCCCTATGTTCACAGTTCCTCTGCAAAGGCTTCATTTCAGTCACTTCACAGTGCCAGTCCGAACATCTCTCCACCATTCTCAAGTCACAGTATTCTTTCAGCCAGTCTCAGTTCTGAGACTTCCACACATTTGCCCTATCATGAGCAACCTACTCTCTCACTCGTCCCTTGCTGTTCTCAGTCTCTGTCTTCCCTTCACAGTCCTTGTTTTTTCCAGCCACACCTAGCAGCTCTCAGTCCTGAAGTTTACCTTCTGCTGCTGTTCTACTCCATCAAAGACAATTTCTGCCCTGGGCCAGGTCAATCAGCATAGGCATCATCCTTCAGTGCTAATGCCAGGTCATCTCAACTTCTGTCTCTTTTCTCCACTTAGCAATAGAAACTAATTTCTTGAATCTGACCTGAAAAGGTCTCTTCACCAGTGTCTGGGACTACCCTCACAGACCACCTCTCTAATTTGTCTGTCTTAGTCTTCATCTTAGGAAAGAGAGGGAATAAAAACCTGAACACATTAGGAAGAAAATAGGCTTCCTGAGGCAGAACAGATCTCAACTCTTCCAACTATTGAGAATGTAAATGTAAAACTCTGTGTCTTATGTCCTAGAGAGTTTAGCATCCACAATTTCAAGCAATTTCACAGCAAAGTATGCAGGTGAGGTTCCCAAGATTTTTTTCTTCTTAGTATTTTTTTTTGTTTTATGTTCCCATCCCTATTTCCCCTCTAATAACCACTGAGTCCTGTATTAGATTTCAAACAGAGCTAGAGGTCTCTTAAAACAAGTTTAATGAAAACGGTCAGTTGGTAGAGCAGATTTGAAGTGATTTCACAGAGAGACAGAATGCTAGATGAGCTCATCCTTGTATGAGATATCAGAGAAACCAAATAAGAAAGAAATCTATTTTACAACAACAGGAAAAAATATCTGAGTTTGTACTTCAGGGTACCACAGCATCCACTACACCAAAGCAAAAGTTCTGTGATGTTCCTACAGCTTCTTACACCCATGAGTTCAGCACAGCCTCAGGAGGAGCTATAGTATTATTAACTTAATTTGAGGAAGTCAGACAACCGCAAGCCACAAAACCATAGGAAATTAGGCTATCAACATTTCCTTATTCATAAGACAACTTGTTAGTTTTACAGTCTCCACGCAGAACAGGAACTAGCATCAAACTTCACACCAATATATATAAGAATTGGTAATGGTTTTGGTAGCAAAACAACTCCTATTGCTAGTATTGCTGACCTCAAAATATTTTCCCATCTTCTACTCTGTGCAGGAAACACAGCCTCCTCTCAACTGTCCCTGTACGGTCCTTTCAACTAGGCAGCCTGGCAAATGTACCTTTCAGACACTGGTTTTAGATGTGCCAAGTACAGAAGCATAATAGAATACAAGAGCTCAGTGGGATTGCTGATATGTCTTGAATTAACCACATGAGTAATATTTAAGGATCAAGGAACAAGGTAGGATCCTATTTAGTGTGTTCAATCTAGCTACACATTTTGATGAACACAATCTAACAACTCATGAAAACACACACAAGGCTGAGTTAATTCAGCCAAATGGTTAGCACCGAGTCCTACAATCAAAGTATTTTTCTATACTATAAAGAAGAGTGCCGAATTTAGGCATCTAGAAAGCCCAAATTCTAAGATAACACTGCATTTTTATACTTCAACGTGTACACTCATTTCCAACAGTTATAGGTACTTCACACAGGGAAAAAGAAATCTGCCCATTAGCAATGCAGATGTTCATTTGTGTTCATCTAGAGACATTCAGTTCACACACCCCGTTCCTGCAGCTGAGTGCTTACCACAACTCTCGCTGTTAGTTTCACACTTCTTCCTTTGGAGGTAGAAGGAAATCAACTGGTTTCCAATTAACCTGGAATGAAATATATCTATATGGTATATATCCATATAGATAACTATATATCTACACATAGCCATAAGTTATCTATAGTTATATAAATAACCTGTAATTTCTCACAGGAACTAAAATACAGATGTTGAAGGCAAATCTTTCCTGCAGCACCGGACTAAGATAGCTTTTACAACACACCTCAATTTCCACTTGCTGACCTCTAGGAAAAACCCACCTTTTCCTTTAAATTTGGGCTACCTTAAATAACAGTATTTAACTGATCACTAGCTGCTTACTCCATAAGCTTGCTGGGAAGTTGTGAATCTGGTCAGGTAACACTTCAGGGTTCTGTTTTCCCAATAGTTTACTGAAAGTACAGGGAAGCTGTAAAATTAATTTAAATCATTCTCTCTCCTAACTTTAAGTATTAGGGAAAATATTTATTGCTGACTAACTCTCGTTAAGGCTCCTGACAAAATACAGGGAGCACAAAATTTCACAGTGAAACATTTCCCAGTGGCTAAATTAGTTTTTCATATGAAGTGACAAACATATGCCTGGTCAAAATAATTTCTGCCAATTACCAACTGGTTTTATGTGCAGGGAACCAGAACAGTTTTACCTGCATGCTCACAAAAGTAAACACACTAAGAGAACCTGCTCTGCTAGGACTCCTACCCCTGATTATTAAGGACTTCTCTGCACTGAGACTCACAGTAGTTCTAAAACTGCAAGATGTGTAAGTATTCATTATGAGCCATGAAGGTTTAGTTACTCTGGGAAGGAAGTTGTACAAGCAGCTGAGATGTTTTCAAGATTAGCAAAAAATCTTTTGTAATAGAAGAAAGAAGAAGAAAAAAAAAGGGAAAAAAATCCCCAAAAGGTCAGTTTGAGGTTCTCAATGCTCCTCCTTTTACTGATTAGTGTGTACGTGCTGCCTTATGGAGGAATCACATTTAAGCTGCATTCCCTGCTACTCTTACCCACTCTTCCCAGAAACACTGAAAATCATGCCTTGTTTCTAGCTGTGGTCAAAACCGGAATGAACAGAATTGTAATGGTTATTAAAACTGTTTAGATGCACAGCTGCTATGATTTCAGAATTATACCAATATCCAGATGTGGAATTAGGAATTAACTTTCCACACACTTAGAATAGCAATTTAGTTGTTGGTTGGGTGAGTAGCTTCTGCTTCACTTTGCAGTATAGGTATTGCAAACTTCCCACAATTATTTAGGAGCTTCATCCAAAAGATTACCAGCCATCACAAGAACCCATTGCTCAGTGATGTCCTATACCTCTTACGTCCTTTTACTAACAGCACTATGTTTTAGATACTGACCTCCATGTATTCTTCTAAAAGTATAGGTTTTCCAAGTTTCATTCAAGCAGGTCACTAACAGGTAGGACACTAGGATAGAGCCCACACACCACTATTTACTAGCATCTGTTTTCTTCTCCTCCATTTTGTCCAGAGTAAGTCAACCTGTTTCTTCTGAATTTCATTTTTGGTTGCTGTGGCTGGTGCCCAGCAATTTTCTTGCATTGAAAAATCATGCAAAAGGCATCAATAGAGCAGAAATCCTATTAGATCATCTTAGAATCTATTCCACGAACTTCCCATTCCTCATTCTCCACTGTCAGCTGAGGAGTCCTCATTGTCTATTCCCTTCACTTCTTTCAGTTGCAATCAAGCTGAATCCAGAAGCTCAATCAAGACAGCTCAGATATGCCATCACAGGACTCTACTCAGAGACGGACGTGAGACCCAGTCCATCTCCCTCATTATCTCTTGCAGGCAGCCCCTCTTCTTGCTGCCTAAGATTTCTATTGACAAGACCTTAAGGTCCCTATGGTCTCATACATCCTTATATTCCTTCAACAAATTACTGTAAGAATATACTCATGTGTAATTCATTTATCTTCCACAAACAGGCAGACCAGTGATTGTCTGGACACGTTACTTCAAAAGAAAAATAAAAGCCCCAATAAAGTACAGGAAAGCATATAGTAAGTATAAATCAGTGCAAAGAGCTGTTTGGCTTTTACTTTAAAGAAAGTTTTACTACTTACTGTCACATATAATTAAATAAAATATGCAGGAAACATTAGAAGGATGGGATTATCAGTAATTAGGAACTGCAAGTCATACAGAAGGATCTACCTCAAAATGATTGAGCAGCCAACCCTTTGTATTAGGATATTAATACAGAAAAAGTAGGAGGTGGATAACTGGGGGAACACATTTAATGTGATCTTCTGAAAGATTCATATGACAAGATAATACAACAACTGTAGAAGGAGTTCCAGTAAGACAAAATGTTTCACAGACATTTTTGAGTTTTCTCCCAAAGTTCATGGTACCTGTGGCTAAGACTAGTAACCCAAATTCTACAGTCCGCTGATAAATCTGATTCAATGCAAGAAACTGTTTCTGCCTTGATCCGTACTTGTGCACATGTTTGCTACTAGAATTGTAGGGATTACAAATTAAATAAACCACTTAAAACCAACAGAATCTGTAACTACTCTACAAAATTTAAATTAACCAAACAATATAATGACAAAATCCAAGATGGATTTTTAGATTCATCTGGATATCTGAAGATTAACTGGATGAAGATTTTTTAATTAGTGCTTTTTAAGTATTTTCTATGTACTCATCTTAGGCTCATGTTCTAGAGTATTACATATCAGGCTCATTCTTGTACGTTGACCAAAATTAAAGTCAAGAAAATCAAATTTCTGCTTGTGTACATTTTCTGACATTCACTTCAGGAAGATATATAGATGATCTATTATTCTAACAAAGCAGGTAAGAACTGAAGTCCTTTTCACTGCCCTGTTTTTTTGTTTCCCAAACAATTAAAAATAGCATACCTACCTTGCTATCTAGTATTCATATCAAATACTGAGAAAACATCTTCTAATTATATAACCCTTCTAGTAAGCAAAATGACATGTTACAGCTTCTTTTGCCATGTCATTATAGTGTAGCTAACAGCATAGCAAGGTATGCAGAAGAACTGTTTCTTGTTTAAAATCGGAAAACACCTGTTTACAAATTTAAATTGCAATTAAGTCTTCAAAGGGATGAAATGGTAAGCAGAACAAAGGAACTGTCCAGACATTGCATTAGTCTCTTTGATCTTCTTTATAATGTAGTCTTAATGCCAGATAGAGAGATTAAGGGGGAAAAGGGGGACTAGAAACACATACAGTAAAGAACTAAATTGGTCAGAAAAGCTATTAAAAATTGCAAGGATTTCCAGTACCATTTTTTTTTCCACTCTGAAGTTATTATGGGAGGATCTAAATAGAAAAATATGCTTTCATTTAATCCACCTAGGAAACAAACTACTTGAAAGAAGACCTTCCCTTTGTGTTTGGTTCTAACTGAAAAAGTCTGAACTGTTTGAGACTAGCAATTGCCATACAGCCTGCCTTTCTCCTAGAGGACTTAGAATAGAAAGAAGGTTGATTCTGAAGCTCTGATTGGCAAATAAACCCAGAGGCTGGATTCATCTTGGTTGAGAGAGGGAAAAACTCAAGACATACAGGTTATGTAGATGAAAATGTAAACATTAAAAAACCCCGTAGGTTCTACTTCCTGCAACCATGGAAGCTCAATCTTCCTTTCTCTCTGAGTATGCTCCTTGGAAAAGAGAAACGGATGGGTAAGTGTCTTCATTTCCTCTCTCCGCTGGGCTTTGGGTCAGGGGTGGTAGTTATCATGGAGGGGGAGAGAGTACAAACTTCGGGTGTTCCAAGAGCTCTAGGATGTAGTCTACCATCTCAGAGTAAGTGTCCCCAGTCGTCCTGAAGCAGCTCATTACAGATCTCACTAAGACTTCCCATTCCATTTTCTAACTCCTGCAAAACCAGGTATTAATAAATCTATCTAGAGCTATGAGATAGCTAGACAGGCTTCCAAACAAAGAAACACTTTTTATTTGAAGCTCCTGGATAAGCACCCAGCTGTAGTGTGATAATTCTTTTCTCTCTTTTAGTAAAAGAAAAAGAAAGTAATCACACATTGAGCATCTCTCTGTTACTTTTTCTCCAGATGCCACTGACACAGCTGCCAATCTACACCACTGAAGAGCGACAATCTACACACAAATAATTGGCAGAAAACAGACTGCACAGCTTGACCACTGCACCAAGAAGCTATGCACACTGGTAAGGAGTTTGATAATGATCCCAAAGACACAAGTGCAATGGATAAAAGTGAGAATAGCAATCACACTAAAAAAGTACCACATATAACTTAGTAAAAGTAGACACTAAGCTTCAACCTGAGAATTGACTTTCCACACAAAATAATTATCTGAAACATCCCGAAATGCAAGGCATGATCTTAGGCATTTTATTAAATAGCTAGCTCACTTTGTATAAAATAATAATCCTGCCTGGGGAAGACAAGGGTGACATTGCTTTCTAAGCTGTAGCTATGGAAATACAAAGCAATCGTTGTGAAATGTAACAGTTTAAAGACAGCAGATGCTTCTTTCTATTATGTCAATACTGAAAGTAATGACAGTATTGTACCATTTACTGTGCATTCTATTGATCATTCTGCACAACTTTCCATGAGGTCAAGGGTAAGAAAAAGATGCTACAAGTGGAAGGGTTATCATCTCTTTTTCTTTCTTTAGGCAGAACAGGGGAAAAAAAAAAGAAAAAAGATGAAGTCACGATGGAATAATAGGGAATGAGAAAGTGGATGACACTGAGTCACAAAAGAGACTTGTTCTCTACAAATAAGGTACTCTAGAAACTGTAACAGACTGCATAAAACAAATGAAGGAATAAAGCATATATAATCAGACTAGAGAAAAAGCAATGTAGGGGAAGATAAGAGCTATGACATGGAAATGCTGGCAGTTAGAGGTGGAAGTTGTCAGTCACATTTCTTAAACCCACCCTTTCGTTCTAAAAATACATGAAGGTACATTTTTCTAATCCCGGAATAGACAGGCACCTTGGGTCCCATCCTCAGCTGGTAGAAGTGACTGCAAATAACTGAGCTCACACATCTGCTTCACTGAATCAAAATCACAGAAACTTCATGGCAGGATTTAATAACCTTTCTCTTCTAAGAAAGAATCAGTTTTTTGTACTTTGCTAAAGCCAGGTGCAAAAGAGTATCATTAGATAGCACTCTAACTGCAGCATAATTAAACTCACAAGCCTCCTCAATTAACTTCCAACAAAGTATCTATGCTGCAGGAGGTGCTAACATTATATTTTTTAATTAAAAAATAAATTCTTCAAGTAGCTATAATTTGCATCCTTTAGATCACAAAACACATAACTAACAAGATCTTTATAAGTCTAGTTTAAAAATGAGCAAAATCTTGCTGCAGCCAGATGGTTACTTGTTTTCCCCACAACCCATCCAGCTATCTCAACATGTAAGGCAGATGTGTCACTTTTGATGCTGTACACTTGCTAGAGAAAATACACAGGAAACAATCATAACTAAGTACATGACAGATTCTTTACTCTCTTCAGGCTCAAACTCACTATTCCCATTGCTTTAATACAGATTAAATGTCTCAGCATTGTTACATATACTAAAACACATATTTAGGAATGCTGAGAGAGAAGAGATAAATTATCCTTCCCTATACCTGCTCAGTTCCTCACATTGGGAAAGTAAAGATTACAGTTTTTATGGACCAGGACTGTCTTTTTTGCATACTGCTTGGCACAAAATGTTCAGGATCTGTGACTAAGCTTTGTAGGAAGCATTGTAATGATAAATTAACAATAATAAATCACTCACTAAGTTGGGGTAAAGGTACAGTTCCTGTCCCCAGAGATTTTTTAAGTGTTTATGCTAAGACCATGCAAGAGCTCACAGTCACCAAGCAGCAGCAGTGAATCAACATGCTCCTCAGAGCAGGCATGTCTTGTGTCCTTCCCCTCTTTCACTTTCTTTAGGCATCACATGCTTCAGTTTGCAATACGCCTTAACCCCTCCAATAATTAAGACTAGCTACTTTGTACCAGTGTACTGTTGCCTTCTTAGGGGTGTATGTGTGTGTTACCTGACAGTGCAGACTTCATCCAGGCTGCCCTAAAACAAACTTGACCTACTCCTGGATGCATCTACCTGCAACACAATCGCATTCGCATTTAAATCCAGTAAGAATAAAGCTCATTTATATGAATAGTATTTAAAAACAACTCCTTTTGCCATAGACAACGGCCATGCGTTATTCCCTTGCACAGGCCCTTTGTTTAAGATAAACCAATCTTTTATTTGTGGAAAGAATTACTTCAAACACACCCAAAAGCAGCTCTAATTTGTGCCACCTCGATTCTTGAAAATGCACTGCCTTACAGCTGGGTGGCCATAGCTGCAGTGGGTTACTCTGATAGACCTGGAATTTGGAGTCAGTGTGACACTAATCCTCAGGACACAGGCAACACAAAATACCTCTCAATCAGAATAGCACCATCTAGCCAGGCCCGTTCAAAGTTTCATTTGTTGTTCCTCCAGGTTTTTGGCAGCACCCTGAACTGTGAAATGAGGTATTTATTATTCTGCTTTTAATGTGAAGCTCCACGTTAAGGCCCCCAGAGTTTTTGGCATCATTAATTCTGTGGCTTTGCCCACTCAGTGTTTTGTAGCACACCATTACAAAGAAATGTGTTTGCTTAGTGAGGCTGTGGGTGGAGACATCTGGGGTTTAGGGCCCTGGGTATCTGTTAAGTTCCCATAGAAACAGGTTTCTCAGGCCTTTGCTTCTGTTAGGTAGGGTATGAAGACCGGAGTCATGCCTCTGCTGTCAGTCCAACTTATGTAAATGACCATACTTCAGGCAGAGAGGCTATTTATCAGACCAGGACACTGAGACTGGCACTTCCAGCCACACCGTGGAGTTTCAATCTTTGAGGTCCCTGCTTTATCCTCAAATATCAGCTGAAATTGCAGTCATCACAGAGTGTGGTTTTTTTCCTCATTGAAGATCAACAGGGAAGATAAGCCCTGAACCAAAGAGGTTCATCTTCTCTGACAGCTGCTCTGGACACATGCAATTGCAGGCCAACTGGTAAGGGAAGGAAGGGGTTTAGCTAAGCACATGGCATGAATTGCTACATTCTCAAGGTTGCATTTGATCACATTCAGTGGCAAGAAAATCACCCAAACCTTTACCCTATTCCATACAGACCACCCTGTCTGTTGTCATGCCTATAGTAGCTTCAGTGCCATAAGAAGGTCCTGAAAGAAAGCACAAGGCAATCCTTGTCTTCTCTTTGATTTTTACTACCTCACGTAAGATGATTTTTCTGAGGATGTTGTTCAAGATGGACATAATACAACTTATTTCCCAAAATACACCAGTATTCTGCTAACAACTTCCATTAACATCTGCATCCCTATGTAACTTAATTGTTAAAATCTTATTCTGTCTTCCCCTTCCCCTGTCTTTGGTTCCCATGTGCAGCACATAACTATGACTAGAACACTGCTGCTCCACTCTCAGAACGTGTTCATGTTTCGTATTTCTGTGTAGACCTGGGCACAACTAAGCAGCCTTCCAATTCTGAATCTAGGTCTAAATCTAGTTCCTATCTTTGAACGTCTCTCTCTAATGGGCACAAACTATCATCATTACATACTCCTTGTGTTTAATGCAGATTTCATCTATATTGCTCACTATCTATGCTCCTCTATTTTTGAAGCAATTTAAAGCCACAAGGGAAGGCATATATTTTCCTCTACCTGTAGTATTTGACTTCCAGTTTCCTGACAATATCTGTTACTTAATTCTGCAAAGACCTTATTTAAATCTTCAAAACCACATTGTGATTCAGTTTATATGAATGGCATTATTCAGCAGCCTTTTTTTTTTTTTTTTTTTAAATCAGTCAGGCTGTTCAAGTAGCTGTTCCTTCTTCACCATCATCTCTTCTTTGCTATCCAAGCTTCCACACCATCTGACCCACAACACAACTGAAGAATTTGCTCTTGCAAGACCACATAGCTCCATTGGTTCTTCAGTGTTCTCATATGCACATAGCAGAGTACTGCACTGGTTAGATAGTTTAATTACATGGCAAACATCATTCTCCCTGATTATGACTTTGATTCCTTCCTCCCGCAATAATAAGTTAATAGCTGCCATCTGCCTATTAAAATACTTTGAGCAGAAGATGATCTTCTGTTCCTGGCATAATTGCCCCTCTAACTCCGTAATGTACATACATTTTACTTCTCTCTAAGGGAAATCTGGTTGTGTTTAAAAACAACTACCTCTGTTCACTTTTTAATGAAAATTTAGCATGCATCAACCCATCAGAGAAAAAACATAAAGCACCCGAGGCCTTCAGAAAATAGTCTAACTGAAGACAGTCACTCCGCATCATTCTCTGAAAATTTGTTAGCATTGCCTAGTTACCTAGAAAACACCTGAACAAACAGGTGAACACAGAAAAAACTAACTCTTTACCAAAGAAGCAAACATGGAAAGCATCATCTCCGTTCAGGCACTATTTATAAGTATTTAGAGAATATAAATCATAAAGCTTTTTAAATCCGTATCAGACAGATTTTAATCATGCTTTCCATGCTTCACCTACAACTTATAAATGAGTAACTTTAATTATTAGGCAATTATTAAATACATGTGGCATGGGTACTACAGAGAGACATGTATTTGGATGGCTAAAGAGGAAGGGTGTTTTACAAGTTGAAGCAAAACCCAGACAGAAATCAAAATGTACAAAAGAAAAGAAAAAACCGAAAGAACTGTTCTCAAAAGAGGAAGAAATAGTTGAGACAGGATTTGGTCCCTTGGGGCCTGGGAAAGCAAATAACAACTTCACTGACCAGCAAGCAAAAGTAGTCCTTTCAGCAAGAAAGCACATGAAAATAAACTGATACAAAAACATGTTGTGCAACCCCTTTTTACTGGGAAAACCGACACCATTTCTGTAGGCACTGCATGTTTGCATAAGTAACAAAAATGTTTTCAGAGTGCAATTTGGTATCTCTCTTTGCCAAAAGCACCACCAGAGCCCTAGTTCCTGTGTTATACTAAATGCGACCCTTGAGTTTGCATTTTGAGGAATCTGTTTTTGTTAACAGTACTTCAAATTCTATTATCTTACCAAATCATTGAAAGTCTAATTTTGCCTTTAGAACAGCAAATCTATGAAGTGACTGCTTTCCATTACACAGCTTAAGTACTTTCATTACTTGAAAACACTTTACTGACTAGGTTCTCAGTGGACAGCAAGGATAACTGCATGTTAAGGTAAATTAATGGTGATAGCAGGAAACTTTACAAAAAACAAACTCCAGAAGACCAATAAAAAAAACGCAGAAGTAAACATCTTTCCTGACAGCCCTCCTTGCTTCAGAAGGAATGGATTGCTCAAGGCATAGTGCTACCTTCCCTCTTCTGGAAGTGACATAGGTCATTAGACCTCCTTCTGATCTTTACACCCACTACCTGCTTCTCCAAACTCCCTGGATTTTACTCCCTTCAGTGACTAGAAATGCGGAGATGTAAAAATTGCTCAAGATCTGGATCCTTAACTATGCAGCTCCTAAGCATCTGAAAGCCCATTAGCTGGTTAATAGACTGAGAGAACCTGTTGTATCTGGCCATAGGATACAGACATACACACAAGTTATCATGACTTTTCCTCATTTCTGTAAGCCTGCCTTTATAAATGTTACTGATGTATTATTCTTATTGAATTATTGTAAAAGCCCTGGCTTTCAGCTATAAAAATGAGATTTCTTTCAGCAACCAACCTTACATAAGAAAAGTTCATGACAGAGACAATACCGAAACTCCTCGTATTTTATGTGATTGCAGTGGGAACTTTCTTGTCTGCTTGGGGATCCACTACTGGATCCTGGCTTTACCATGCCATTACCACCATGCCATTATTATAAACACAATACTTTTTTACTGAAGTAAGTGAAAAAGAATTAAAAAAAACTTCCACAGAAGTAATTAGCAAGAATAGTCCTTTTTATTAGGTGAAGAGTTTAAGTCCTACAAGCACAGAAAAGGTAAAGTGCGCCAAGCAGGAGAGGAAAAATAATGTCAGACCCAGTGTATGACCTTTGTCATCACGGTAAGATGGTACTCGAGGCAGTATCACTTCACACATGTCATGTTTTTGCATCTGTTTTACAGTTTCAGGTAGGAACATTTGCAGAAAGGTCTTCACTGCTGACATTCTACTTCATTTTTACAAAGTGAAAGGAGAGGGAATGAGAGCACAAGAGAAAGAAAAAGGGATTTAGTGCTAAAGTGCAATACAAGCACTTGCTAAATTACTCTATCTTTTACAGTTATCTGCCTGCAAAATTTAACCATGACACAGATGCAGAAGTGTAATGACAATAGCCAAGTTAGCTGGTATAACATGATTTTGATCCATGGATCTCAAAGATTGCTAAGCAGCATTAGTTCTGTTCTAGAGACTCAAACAAATTAACTAATATGCCCAAGGTTTTGGAGAAGGTCAGTGTGACATGCGATACGAGAATCCAGATTTGTCGATCCCCTCTCACCGTTTTTTGTACGCAGCAGGTGTAGAGAATGCAGCAGCCAAAATGCCCAGTTTAGAGAGCAGCGATATGACTACAGCAGACTACATTTCTAAAATTTGGTATTGCAACTGTACATTTTTAGGAGATACAAAGAAAACTAGATAAAACTAGCCTGCCCAGATCTCATATTTATAGATTACCCCAGAAGGTATCTTCTGATGTCATTTTACGCTTAAAATACTGCAAAAAAGGCTTACTATCATATCCTGGGCTGCATCAGGAGAAGCGTGGCCAGCAGGTCGAGGGAGGTGATTCTCCCCCTCTACTCCACTTTCATGAGGCCTCACCTGGAGTACTGTGTCCAGTTCTGGAGTCCCTATTACAGGAAGGATATGGATGTGCTGGAACATGTCCAGAGAAGGGCCATGAGGATGATCAGAGGGCTGGAGCACCTCT
>WUAM01000038.1:1501921-1526738 GCA_024336885.1 Actenoides hombroni
GCTCCGGCTGCCGCTGCCGCTGCCACTCCCCGCCCCCGCGCCGCGGGAGCCGGGCCCGGGAGGGCGGCGCCACCTTCCGGCCAGGCGCGGGCAGCGCCGGCGCCTCTCACCTGAGGCCGTTCCCGTCCCGGCTCCCCCGCCTCAGCGGCGAGGTGAGGGCCCTGGCGGGGGGCATCGAGGGGCAGGAGGTGGGACCCCAGCGGTAATGAGCGCTACGCGTTGGGGATGACTGCGGAGAAGAGCCCTCCGGGGGCCAGGGGGCCGCCCGACCTGCTGGCCTTTTGCCCCTGGGGAGACGGGACTCTCCCTGTGACCACCCATGTAGTGCCCGCAAGCCCCGTGGGGTAAGGTGGCACCTGCTGTGGTTGCCAGGAAGAGCACCATGGCTGCCAGGGGGTGTGGGAAAGGGGAGCACCTCTGAGTGCCTTCCCCGGCCCGCTGACTAGACTTGTCTCCTGCTTCCTTTAGTTTGAAAACCTACTCTGGACTCAAAGGCGAAAGTAAAAGCAAAGCTTTCGTCTTAGGGGTCAGGAGTAGCAAAGGCAGGAGATGTTGCCTCCCCACAGAAGACCGCGGTGTCCCGAGGACAAGCAGAGTGTCAGAGGACCCTCTGGCATAGCCCAGTGGTGCCTCTGTCCCCTGCCTGGGCCGACTGCTCAGCTCTGAAGCTGGCCCCGGCCAACACCCCGTTTCTTTAGCTGCACAGTTGTTCTTCGCCATCTCCCCTGGGGCTGCGCCTCAGTCTGGGGCTGCGCCTCAGTCCAGGGCTGCCCCTCGCCGAGGGAAGGCACCTGGGGCTTCTCCCCAGGGTCAGAAGAAGCCCCAGGCAACCCCAGGGCACCAGCGGCAGCAGGTGGACCGGCGTCCCTGGTGCGCGGTGAAGTAGCCGAGTGCCTGAAGTGGACGAGTACCTGGTTTACCTCAGTAACTGTGGGCTTCAAGTAGTACCTGCTACGGTAGGAGCATGGGAATACATTCAAAGCAATACTGACAGTACCTAGGCTGTTAGGTATATTTAGCAATTGAGGTAAAAAGGAATTATTTTTTTTCCTAGTAAATAGGTCTGTGTGCTACTGGGGTGATGATACACAGTTCACAGTGCAGTGCATTTACTCTAGGTTTTCCCCCTGTCAACAGAACTTCCACACTTCGTTACCAGAGCATGTTAATTTGTTTGTGGAAGGGCCCAGAATACTTGTTTTAGCAATGCTGCATTTACCATGGCTTACTACTATCCATGTATTTGTCAGTCAGACACCGTACCTAATTTGTGTGTGTGATACTACTGAATGCCTTCCAGGACACACTGGAAGTAGCTTCCTGAGGCATGTAATATTAAAAATAACAAAGCAAGAGAGTAAAGGCAGATGAAGGAAGTATTGGACATTTGTTTGTGAAGTTATACCGACAGGTAATACTTTAGTTGGAGAAAAACAAATCCAAAAGAAAATGATTGTGCAGTGAAGTTAAAGGAAAAAAAAAAAAAAAGAACATTTATAGGTAGAAAACAAATCCTTCTCCTTAAAACACTGTAGAACATAGCAAAGTGCCAAATTTACTTATTTCTCAACTTTGCTTTTCTAACAAATCAGAAAAATAAGGGCCAAGGCAGCTTTAATTGGTATACATCTAGTGATGTTTTGCTTTAATATGCACATGCTGGTGGTTTTGAATTTGAATTACTGTAAAACATGAATTACCATTATTTTTTTCTAGGCCAGCCTCTCTTCATTGTGATTTGACATCTCCTTAGGCTGGAATTTACCGCTTACAAAAGCAGAACAGAGGTTGTCAGAAGAATGAATTCCTGTACTCATATCATTTCAAATAAAGAGACATCCTAGCGTGACAAGATTTGAGCTCAGAAATGCTGTCAACATCTACATGAAAAAAAACCCAAACCCAAGTCCAGCCACAAATGCATGAAACAGATGAGAAATTTATAATTCGTATAAAAGATATTAGTATGTCTATCAGTATAATCAGCACATGTACTTTTCTGCAAATATAGGTAGATGTTTTCAAAGCACCCTAAGCAGTTTCTATGAAGCATAAGGAAAACTGAGCACCCAAACTATTTAGAGGGCTATAACAATATTAACAACATGGTATACACAGAAGCATAATTAAAAATCTTAGAAGCATATGTAGTTTGAGTTACTGAACAATATAAAATTTCACCAAATTTTTAGATACTTTATTTGATTTACTCTTTACATTCATATATTTTCCTTATTTTACCACACCAGAAATGTACTCTTGTGTAAAGAAAATCCAAGCAGTGTTTTAACTAACAAGTACTGGCAAGTAAGAAAACTGGTTCTACATTTAAGAGAACCATAAATATCTTCAGGGAAATAAACCTATAATCTTTTTGAGATCCATAGTAACAAGTTCATCTCATGGCATGTTACTCAGGAAAATAAATCAGTCATTTACAAGTTAGTACTCTCCTGTAACATACAGTTAGGAGCATTTTATATGCAGTATTTTAAAGGTAAATCTGATTAGAAAATAAACACCCCATTGAAATGACATGATTTCATTGTAAAATTGCTGATTCATTTTCTACCTACAGTGCAGCAGGACCCATTTTCACATTGTTCCACATCTATTTCCACATGTTCCACTGACTTGGTGAGATTCCTCATTGAATTTGCCTTGTGAGAGATTTTGTTCCACTTTTCTGTCTGAAGAGAGTCACATAATTCAGACTTCGTAGCAGCTTAGTTGTTGTCTGAGAAAGGTCATTGTCATAATGCTGAAATTAAAGGCAGTTGGACTTTGTGGTTTTGTTGTGTTTTTTTTAAAGAGGTCAGACAGAATAACACAGAAGCCAAATATTTGAAATAGTTATGTGTTACTGTACTCTTCAGATTACACCGTTTTCACAATAGAACCGTAAAAGGCATCAAATAAAATTATTGTTTATGGTGTTACACTGAATGGGTTTTGTCTTTCACCACAAAAGTGGCACCATTCAATCTAGTATCAGACTTCAGTGGATCTCTCTGTGCTTGTAAGGAGTAACTAACTATGTGGAGAAAGAGATTAAGGCAGGATTCTGCATGATGCCAAGTAGTCTAAACTCTTACTCAATTCCCATGGAAAATGAGGAAAAACTGCGCTGAATAATTCACCTAAGTGCAAACCATCTATGAACTGTGAAATACCTGTGGAAATTGATGGTCCTTCAGGCTGCATGCTTGTTTAGGATAAACTGCAGCATATGTATACATGCATTTTGCAAGAAAAATAGCAGGCCTTGTTGAGCACAACATTCTAGTTTTGATATGAAGTTAGATCCCCCAGCAACGGGCAGGTTAAAACTTTCCAGTAATATGCCACAGATGGAAAGGCCAAGGATATGTTGTGTTTCTTTTGTTTCATTAAAGATTGGAAAAACACACTGTCATGTGTTCAGACCAGATTTTACAATTTATTTCCTTCCATTAAGAATTCCTTCTTTGCTAAATTCTCTGTGCTAAATGTTCAATCTACTACATACATACATATCTCCATACAAGCTCCTTTAACAATTTCCAGTTCTATATTGGAGTTGATAAATGTTGATATGAAGAAAGACACGTTACCTGCCAGGTGAGCTTTGGGAACGCCAGGGTGTTACCACTGGTGATGCCTATACCATCATTAGGCTACCCAAGATCAGGAATGCTTGGAAGCACAGGATGTCCCTAGGTCTTTCTGTCTCCCTCCCACACAGGGGTCTTGAATGTAGCCGGAAGGTTGTAAAAGATTTTTTCTCTCATACGTTCTGAAGATATGCAAACCCAAGACAGTTGTACTGGGTCAGATGAAAGATCTACTTAGCACAATATTTATTTTTAATAGTACTTCTCCCTCACATTTCCCAACCTCCAACCACTTTTAATTCAGGGAAGTGAATCTCAGTGGTTTTCTCTTTCATGAACATGTTTGGCCTCCATGGACTCACTAATTTTAGAGCCCTCTAAGGGACATCTTTTGGCAGGGAGCTCCACAGATTAATAACTTGGTACCTGAGGTCCTCATTTCTTTGGAAGCTGGCTCCCACTATTTTCATTTGAACTGAAATATTTTCCATTTTGGGGGGAAAAAACAGAGAAGAGGAAACTGTAACTGTGGTTCTTTGAGATACCGTGTCTGGATGTCATATGCTGAAGGGACACATGCTTTTGTCAGAGGAGCCTGAAATCTTAAAAAAAGCCAGATTTTGGAGGCCGTACATGGGAAGTGTAAATTCATGTACAACACCAGTGAGGGGAATAACATCATCATTTCATCCTTCCATTTCTTTGCTAACTTGTGGTCTCAAATTAAGAATAACTGTGAAAGAAACTTGATGGAGAATGAATTGCAGAATCTCTATGCACTTAAAGTCTTCCATTTATATTTGTCTCACCAGTCCTTCAATTCAATTGTTTATCTACATATTTATATCAATAAATGTTTCCTTCTTCCAAAATATGGAGCTATTGAAACTAGAGCCACAGTAAATAACATTTCATTTCAGCCTGCTTCAGATGACAAACCAACAGGGAGCATGGGACTGTGAGGGCTTAGTTGCTGCTTACCACCAAGATATACTGGCTCACTGTGAAGAGAGTGAGTCCAAGGCCAAGTCGATGAGGCTGGAAATGAAGACAGTTAAAATCCACCATTCGACAGAATTGTGGTACAGGATGGCCAGATGACCCCCAGAGTGCAGGCACAGCCCAGCCATTGTGGCTCTGCAAATATTCTCATCTGCTTAATAAAAAAGTAAATAAGTTCCCCAAACTTAGGAATCTTTGCCCACTCTGTTGTCAGATGATTTCCCATCCCACCTCAGCATCTCAAAATAGATTTACAATGCCTCTTTTGAAAGACATATTCATTGTAGAAATGGGAGAAAATGCAGGTCAGGGAGACCAAGTAACTTTGTCATGGTCAAAGTGAAAGGCTGCACAAAGCAGCAGTCAAACCTTCTTGTTTTTTCCAGAAAGGGGTAGGTGTCATGGGCGAAACAGTTTCAGCTCAGGGAATTTCAGTTGATTTCATCTATTGCCAATTAACATAAAATTTTATTTACTGATTCAGGTAAAAAAAAAAAAAAAAATCCCACAAAGATATCTAGACAAACACTTAGGGAAACACATTTCCTCCCCTTTCCCCAGACTCAACCTCAGTCCAACACCACACATTACACTGAGTCTCCTTGGTAAAGTAATGTGTGGTTTAGGAGGTTGGGGAGCTTCTTACTTGTTTCCTCCACTCCAGTGTGGGTTCCTTCAGGGGTCACAGTCCCTTGGGAATGTCTCCACTCCAGCATGAGCTACCCAGAGCTGCAGTCCCTCAGGGGTGTCCCTGCCCCAGCATGGGTCACCCATGGCTGCAGTCACTTAGAGCTGTACCTCCCTCAGCATGGAGTGTGTCCTCCCAAGAGTGTATCTCCAGTGGTGGCTCCTGTCCTTAATGACTACCACCTATTCTCACATGCCATTGAGCAGAATCACCATGTGTTCCTCTGACTGATGTTTTGGCATGTGGTGAGTGTGTTTATGTCAGTGTCAATCCACCACAGCAACTAAGTAATAATTTGTAGAATCACAGAACCATAGGATAGCCCAGGTTGGAAGTGACCTCAAAAGATCATCTCATCCAACCTTTTGTGGGAAAGGGAGCCTACATGAGATGATCTAGCACCCTGTCCATTCACATCTTGAAAACCTTCAGTGATGGAGACTCCACCACATTCCTGGGGAGGTTTTTTCAGTGATTAATTGTTCTCATTGTAAAAAAATAATTTCTTGTGTCAAGATGAAACTTCTCTTCTTTTCCTTTCTTGGTAAACCGTGAAATCATGTGTAGCAGAAGATACAGCTGGGACTGAAGACATAGTGGAAATAAGAAGCATTACATTAATTTTCTCACATTAGTGTGAGACCAGTGGAGGCAGAGCATCAGACAGTTCACCAGCATCTAATAAAATACAGAGAGAGAGAATACAAAGGTTAGATCAGATTAGAATTTATAGATTAAGTAATTGCACAGAAGTAAGTGAATTGTGATCTTTATTCATAATTTTCAGCCAGGAAACTGGGAAATTTATTATAATATATTGCTGAAATACTGAGGGGCAACACCAGAACCTTGGGAGACTTCTGGAAAGAAAACCTAGGACTCACAAAAGCTGACTCATTTTTGCCATTGGTACCAAAATGCCTGTAATTCATCAGAAAATAGAAGCTTAGGAATCTTCCAGGGCTGTAGAAAATTGTATTAAAAACATTTGTACTGATCTGAATGGAGAGCAAATGTGAGTGGGTGAGAGCAAAATACCAGCAGGCAAAGGGCTGTTAAAATGGCATGTGTTGCTGATAGGTGTCAGATTTGAAATGGAGACAATGACTAATTCCTGGGGACTCACAGAGCCTGGACAAGATAGAGAGATAAAGCACAGTCATTTCCTGAAGGGAGTGATAAGGTGCATCCCAAATCACTGTGTTCCTAAGAAGAACCCAGGAAGCTCCTTGTCCCCCATGTCATCACAAAGCAATCCTGAGCAGGCTGCCTCAACATACTGCCTTAGTGCCTGAATGCTTGGCAAAAACTGCTTACACACACCCTGCTGTTTGTGAATATCACAGTATGAGTGTGACGGACTGAAATCAGTCTATTTTAAAACAAATTAATCTTTCCTTCCTATGAGGTGTTGCTATGTCATTGCTACAGCATTGAGGCTTTATTTCCTACAGGGCAGTTCTGTTGTCATTGTGCGGTTAGGACTTTCTAAAAGAGATGCATACCACACTAAGCAATTCAACATTTATTCATGTAATTATAACTTGTAAGATGAAATACTCTCTTTGTCAAAATAAAGGGTCATCTCTTGTGTTAAAGCACAAAAGAAACCCATAATTTCTAGGCATAGGTTCATGCCATTCTGACACAGAGCTCTAGAGTGGTTCAGAAAACCTGCAGCAGCAAGAGCTCAAGAGTTGAATCCCTCATGGTATCTTTCAACACCAGATGGCATATGACTAAACTTAGCTATCTACATGTAGGAAGGCAATTGAAATGCCTAAGCAGACATATGTAGAACCATTTTATGTGTCCCAGAAGACCTGAGATACCCACATGAGTTAGCATGTATGACAGAAGAGCTGTGGGAGATCTGTGAAGTGGCATGTTAGGACAGGCAGGATACTCTAGGAGATCTAAAATACTACTAGACATTTAACTTTAAGCACTTGAATTATTCTGTATGGAGAGCATTCAGTTACCTGCAGACAAATACCCAGCATTCGGAGTTCCTGGGGAGTCTGAGACACTGGTGCAGCACAGCCCCAGCTCTGGAGCAGCAGCGCCAGGCCAGGTGAAATGCCTTGCCATATCTGAAGTGACAGGGTGGATCCCGGGTCCTGGTTTCACTAGGACAGAATCACACGGCCTGCCATGGTCTGCAGGCCATTAGCAGTTTGGAGTCAGCCAGGGCAGATGACCAGAGCTGTCTCACAGGTGTATCCCAGACCATAAAAGTCATCCTCAGTATAAAGGGGAAAGTTTGAGAACAGGGGTTCCTCCTGCATGGGCTTGCCCTGATCCTGCTTCTCTTCTTTCTTCTCTTGCTTCTCCCCATCCCTGACTGGGCTTGTTTACCACTCCGCTCCTGAGGACTGCACTTCTGGTTATCGTGAACACAGCACATTTGCTGGGCTGAGTGTAACTTTGTATACTTTATATTGGCATTAATGTTAATTTTCCTGTTTCATTGAATCCGTTTTCATTTCAACCTGTGGTCTCCTCCCCTTTTTCTGATTCCCCCATCTCTGCTGCAGAGTGGTCATTGGGTGATAGAGCAACTGCTATAGTTTAGCCTCAGATACAGGCTAAATGTAGACATCCTGCTTTCAAACAACTGAACCCTGCTCTGTGCAGCTAGATGTGAGCTAAACATCTGTAGATCGAGTCACTGTTAAAATATACTTAACACAATGTTGTTTTGCACGTTCGCCAAGTCTGTCTATCACTGGGCATCCACCCTTGCTACAATCACCTCCTTTAAAGCACATTCATGCTACCATTTTTAAGTTGTAAGGTTTGTAAGTCAAGTTGCCACTAGGTTTTTGTTCAGACCAGCACTTAACCTTTTAGCAGCTTCAAAAAGTGGCTTCATGCCTACAAAACTTTTCACCTTCTCAGGAGCATAGTAGATAGTTTTCTTCAGAAGCAGTGGCATAGACAAGTCCACTGACACATCGCTACTACACATATCAGGAAAGAAACATGGGACAATCAATTTCATAGAATCAAAGAATGCCAGGTTGGAAGGGACCTCAAGGATCATCTAGGCCAACCTTTTAAGGTAAACTATATACATATATAGTTTAAATGAGATATCCCAGCACCCTGTCAAGCTGAGTCTTAAAACTGCCCAGTGTAGGGGAATCCACGAGTTCTTTTGGGAGATTATTCTAATGTCTATTCACTCTCATGGTGAAAAGTTTTCTTCTGGAATCCAATCGGTATCTCCCCAGGAGTAACTTGTACCCATTACCCCTTGTCTTTTCCATGTGAGTCCTTGTAAAAAAGGAGTCTCCATCTTCTTGGTAGTCACAAAGTAATTTTCACTAGTGCAGACAAAAACTTTGTAAAAGGATATTGACCTGAGGAAAAGGAAACACACAAGTCTG
This sequence comes from Actenoides hombroni, assembly GCA_024336885.1. NCBI lineage: Eukaryota > Metazoa > Chordata > Aves > Coraciiformes > Alcedinidae > Actenoides > Actenoides hombroni. Next base: position 1,510,597 of record WUAM01000038.1, read on the forward strand.
CACCCTGTAATAGACTCACAGGTAGCTGTGAGTTCCCCCAGAGCTGGGGGCAGAGGGAGGTTCCCCGACCAACCATCCTCTGTGAAACTTAAGTGTAATTTCTGATTCATGGGCTCATCAGCTGGTTCCTCTAGTTCATGTGGTCTGTTTTTAGAATCCCTTTGGAGATCCTCTGTGTTGTCCCCATGCACATGTTCTTCGTTGACATTTTGTTCAGGTTTTCCAGTTTTGCAGACAGCATTGCTATGTCCTGCAGCACCACACTAAGACCAGAGGCTACTCCTCTGCTCCAGCAATACTGCAAACATCAAGTGTTTATACGCAGTGGTAAGATCCCTCCTGAGCCTCCAGACTGAACAGTCCCAGCATTCTCAGCTTTTTGTCAAATAACAATCAATCATTTTCATGTCCCATTGCTTGTCTTGTTTCAGTATGTCCATGTTTGCCCAAAACTGGAACCAGCACTGCAGGTGTGGCCTCACCAGTGCTAAGAGGGAAATGATTACCCCCATCAATTTGTTGGCACTGCTCGGCCTCATGCAGCCCAGCACACCACTAGCAACTGGCTTCCAGCTGAGCTTCATGCTGCTGATCACAGCTCTTTGAGCCTGGTAGTTCATTCATTTTTCAGTCCACCTCTCTGTCTATACATCTAGTTTTTGTGTCAACCTTGCTGTACAATAAACTTTCGGTTTTGACAAATACTGCAAAATGATGCTTTATTAAGAAAGTCAAGTTGGTGAATCTATATTATGACAATTAAAATGTTAATGGATCAAAACCAGTCTCTGACATAAGTAAAATGATCATGACAGATCCAATGCATTTTAATTTTAACTCATCTGAACTGATGTGGTTACTTGTGTCTTCTTAGAGTGTTTTCTTTAAATCCAAAAGGTAAGAAACTATCCTCAAAGCAAAGATGGAATTTAATTTTCATGTATAGCTCAGAAGTAGAATTCTTGACTGGGACTTTTTAGACTATTGGATTAGAAAGCATTCATCTATGTATGCACTGGGAAGCTAGTACACAAGCTATTGCTGAGAAGCATTTAATTCACCCTCTTAAAGGAGCTCTTTCTTTGAAGTGCTCTTGATACTGATGGAAGGACTAGCACATTTAATTATGGCTGTGTTGCTAGATGTAATACCCATTTAAATCCTACATCTCCAGACTGAAGTGGAAGTGCATCCTGCCACATGAGTGGGAGTGACTGAACCAACCTGACAACATTCCTGCTTGTTTATTATCAAGATCACCAAAAGTAAAACGTAATTCTTTAACAAATAAGTTTAACCAACAGGAGGAAATGGGTTATATATAAACTCTATTTTATGTTCTTACATATGCATTCACTTAGCATCATGATGCAAAGACATGAATCACACTCCACTGAAAGATTAGGTCTTCTAGGATTTGCCAATTTACGCAAAAACACTTGAGATTGATTATTCTAAAAAATGGGGAAAAAAAAAGATTTCTTTAAAAGGGGTTCACAGTAGGAAGGATGCCTCTGCAGAATCAATTGTAGCATCAGCAAACATCAGAATAAATCTTCATTATTTTTTCTTTTAAAAAAAAGACAATAAGGAAGAACTGCCAGCAAGCCATCACAATGAGCAGAGTACATTCAGGGAAATGGGTGCCCATTCAGAGTGACTTTATCTTCCCTAGGAAGACAACTGATGACTGATAATAGAATGAGTCTAGAACTGAGTCATGTACCCACAAAATCCCAACTACCATAAACCAAAGCACTTGAACCAAATCACTTGACTTGGTTTATCAGCATATTACCTCCTCTCGCACCATCACTATTTAAAGAAGTCTTTCTTCTTCCATGTCAGGCCCAGCCATTCACAATTTGAGAACCTTTCTTCCTTTTCAGAAACCAGATGCTCTATGGCTGTTTGTTGTTCTGCACATTGCTTTATCTTGGTAATGGTACACATAAAAGGATGCAAAATAATATTAACATGAGGATTGAAATTTTGCTTAACTGATAGTTTACCTGTAAAACATACCACTAATTTGGGAAAAGAGGTAGCTTGTTTATTGAAAATCTGTCATACATTCTGATTTCATCTTTTGCTTAAAAATGGATGGTTAGAAAGAGAGCAAGTCTCTAATGGTTCCCCCTTTTTCACCTAATTTATAAATATAATTAAATCACAGACTACATATTCCTTTTTGATGTGTCTGTGTACTTTTGTGGGTTTTTTTAAAGCAAGTTCCACTTGTTAAGCCATGGGTTTATCCATGTGATAAAATGACATCGGCATTCTCCTTCGGTGATGCAGATTCTGAATTCAGGGAGAGTCAAGATGACATGAGGATCAAGCTAAAGGATTTGTGATCTGTAGAGCAGACTCCTCTCAAAGGCCTGAAATTAAACACTGCCTTACTCAGAGTGTGCCTACAACAGCTTTCCAAGGCAGGCATGAAAAGCAGTTTGCCTACCAGTGCAGCCCACCTGCGCTCCAGTTCAGAGGGATGTGAGCCAGCTTCACACAGAGTACCAGCCAGCGAAAGCTGAGCTGAAGGCAAAGTATGTCAGCTTGGATTCAGCGCTGTGTTAACACGGAGATACATGGCTCCTGTTTTGGAGCTGGCTCAGCATTTGGGTAGAGCTGAGACACCTCTGCCTGAAGAGCACTGTGCTGCCATTGCCCTGATCATCTTCCCTGATGACAACAAAGCCTGCAGATACCCCTCCTCTTCCTTGCTTAAGTGCTACGTTTTGGAGGATGACAGCAGACTGCTGCTATCAATCACTCTCTTACGATGAGTGGCTGAGGTCTATACAAGGGAATTACACAAAAGAATTGTAGGATTTATAAAACTCAGTGTATTTCCCTTGCCTCTGCCCCCAGCGTTCTTTGAAATGTGTCTTTCTTTTCTTTCTTCTGTGACACTTTAACAGAGGTGCTCTTATGTATTTTGGTCTTGCTTAATCATTAAGGAGTGTCATTTTGTTAAGTGCCATGTATCTCTCTTCATTTGTATTCGAGATTCTAGCATCTAACACTGGGACAAACTGAGAGAGGGGTTTGTGCACTTCTGCCAACTTCTGGAATCACTGGCACTTTTCTCTCTGACCATGTCCTCCTTTTATGATACTGGACAAGCTACTGCAGTCAAGTGTTTCCAGTACTTAAAAAGGTAATTGGGAGAATTTTTCCTGCATCTAACTTCTTAATATTTGGTCAAGATCTCAAAAAAGCCCTTCAAATTTCCCTGTACCTTTTCAGAAGTCTGAGAGATATATGAAAAGCATAACATTACAAGTTATGGCTGCTGGAAGATGCTGAGCATTCTGTCTTTCAAGGAGCCTACTAGAGTCTGCAAATGCTCTCCACCTCCCATTATCAGAATCCTAGACTCAGTTAACACTGATTTCAAACAAACAGTAGAAAATTAAGTCTTCATCTGTTACTAAAATATTGTGTTTATGTGACTGAAGAGTAGATTTAAAGAAAGGAATTTAAACTGTAACAGTAATAATCTCCTTTTCTAATAAGCTGAATTCCATTTTCTGTACCAACAGCAAAATGAAGAAATTTTTTCTTATCTGATATTTTTCCTCAGATAAACATGAGGATACAATCCAAATAAATGCTTTGATTTATTCAGTGATATGACGAAAATTACCTTTGACTGTACCATAAGGATTTTCTGTTCACTGTTATTCAGGTTGGTTTGCTGCTCTTTAATTCCTTCCTGGCACAAATTACCTCCATTTTTATTTTTTTTTTTCTCAGAGATCAGCTTGTCTGCCTGTCTCTTCTTCCTCTTCAGTTGTGTGATCTCATTCACTACAACCTGCTTCTATTTAAAATATATTTTTAAGTAACAAAAAAGGTTATTTTAATGGAAGCAAGGTTTGGTGTATTTGTCTTGTTTGTTTGTGGGGTATTTTTTCTTTCTTTCTTTTTTTTTTTTAAACAAAATGGTCTCTTTTTTTTTCTTAATACTTATTTGATAAGCACACACTGACAAAATTACAAACATTTATGTAACAATCAACCAGGATAATTATAGATTATTTTACCCCACAGATAGGTCAATTATTTCTTTTATAAAGTTATGCATATATTAAGTGTTATCTGTACGAAGGCTGGTACTAAATGAAATGATGTATGATTACTGCATAATTTAAAATCTCTTCAGATTGCAGAATTGGTTTTGGCCTAGCAGAAGACTTTGTTGTTGTTATTCTTTTAGAGCCAAATTAATTGTGCTCTTTTAAATTCTGTACTTCATTTCTACTCGTTTTGTCTGCCTACAGTAGTCTTTTTCACAGACTGTCTTTACTAGTGGCTGGCCCCATTCAAGCCCATTCAATGGCCCGCAAGGAAAAATTAAGTAAGCCTAGTAAGAATGCAGATTACTAGTTCTGCTCCTATTTTATACAGCTAACATTTTTTAAGACTTCACAAAGAAAGGATAATAGCTAAAAAGTCTATGGCAGCTTTTATCCTAAAATGATGACTATTTCCATGTTGATCAACCTCAGTACTTCAGACTGAACAATACCAACACTGATTACTATGGTATTTTCAAGCTGCAACAATGATTAATGCAAGTTAAATTTGCTGGAAACACAAGTATTTAAATTTAGTACTTTTCCTGAGAAAACCTCAGGAACTTTTTCAAATAGTCTCAGTAAAATGTACGCCAAGATTTCTTTAGATTCCTTTCTAATATACAACTATATAATTATTCCCTTTTTATTACCGAGACTGCAACGAATAAGCAGTACAGTGTTTCACCACTTGATGGTGCCAAATGTTTTGCACACTTAACCAAAGCTAAAAGCACTTTTAAACCAGGTCACCCTTTGAAATACTGATTCGTATTCTATTTTTATAAGAAACACACATTTATCACTTGGTATCACAGATATCTGAAGATCAGGCATTACCGTTCACTTGCTGTAACTTCAGCATTGGAAACTGTTGTAAATGTGTGTATCTGAGAGTGATTCATCTGTCCACCCTCTATCAGATGCCCACCCACTTGGTGTTTACATCCTGTAGATAAGGTCAGATAGACACATACAGGTCTCCAGTGTGCTCCTTTTGTCCATACACAACTCTGCTGGTGTGTCTACCCCACAGTCATCTCTCTTCCAGAATCCACATCATGTTATCACCATTTGCAACACTCCCATTTATATTTGAGTCCAGGATAAAATCAGCTGATCTGAGCCAGTTGGCTCAGCAGTGGAAGGAGGCTGCACTCTTACCCACCTCTTACCAGGTGGTTTAGCACCATCATGAGCAGAGTCAGGTGAAAGCAAGAGCAAGGTTTTGCAGGGGCCTGTTAGCTTAGGTTAGCACAGTGCAATCAGTACAATTGATTTGATATAAGACGCTCAGGCTTAGGGGCAATTTTGTACTGAAGAGGAATGCTCTTTGTAAAGGATGTGAGTGGGGATCCATGCTTGGTCCTTAGGACTTGTTTACAAATATCTGACTAATGTTTACAAATATCTGAAGGGTGAGTGTCAAGTAGAAGGGGCCAGTCTCTTTTCAGTGGTGCCCTGTGATAGGATGAGAGGTAATGGTAACAAGGTGAAATATGGGAAGTTCCACCTCAACATGAGGAAAAACTTCTTTACATTGAGCGTGACAGAGCACTGGAACAGGCTGCCCAGAGAGGTTGTGGAGTCTCCTCATCCAGAGACTTTCGAGACCCGTCTGGCTCTGTTCCTGTGCTGGCATTGGGGTTGGACTCGATCTCCAGAGGTCCCTTCCAGCCCCTACCATTCTATAATTCTATGACTTGGATGTGATGAAAGACAGCAAGGATGGGATGAGGGAAGGAGCTTGTATATACTTGTGTTAAGGAGGCTGGAAGCAGAATCTACAGGTGAGATGATATCTTGCTGTAGTGTGGCTGCTCTTTGGAGAAGTTACAGGAAGGAGATGACCCAGGTGCTCATACTCCTGACTTTTTTTGCACATAGCACTTTTTAGCCTTGGAGAAAAGGTGTCCACTGACTTGTTCTGCTTCAGGATGGACATGAACAACATGTCATGCCTTTACAAACTCACTGGAATACTCGTAACGATCTCCCTATGTGATCTGCTCTAGGCGGTCCTGCTCTGGCAGAGGGGTTGGACTGGATGATCTTCCAAGGTCCCTTCCAACCCTTAACATTCTGTCATTCTGTGATTCTCTAAAGACTGATATGAGAGTTGCAGTAAGCATCCTGCACGTCTTCTTTTCAGCCCATGGAGAGCTTACAGGGTACATGCTTAACAAAGTCTGTGAGAATATGGAATAATTCCCCACAGACTCGGTGAATCTAACTGCATGAACTTTTATCATTCATCTGTTTGTCCCAGCATGCTGGGACTCATGTGTCTCAGAAACACCATTGGGCCCATATCCTGCCAGTGGAATCCATTTCTGCTACCTGGAATTGATATCCAGCCTCACTGGGCTCCTAAGGCATCACCAGTGCTTGATATTTCTAGCCAAGGGAGGAGATCTGCACATTCCTGATTCTTACAAAAGATGTTGAGCAACAGCATGCACAGAATGAGCATTTTGTCAGCCTTCAATATGGAGTCAGGCAGGATGACATACAGGATGCACAGCAACTCCAGAGATGGAGAAGCAAAAGAGATTGCAGCCTGATGCCTTCTCAGATCAGGCACTGTTGTCACCCTTCTACCACAGCGCCAAGGGAACAACCCAGTGGAGAACCATCTCCTCCCTTTGCACACCAGCATATGGGCCCTTGTTGGCTATACTGTGTCTTCAGAGGCAGGGAAAATAACATGCATCAAGGTAGATTTCTAAAGGGAAACTGAAAGTTATGCTGAGTGTGAATGCAGGAGGAAAACAAGTAAATGTAAGGAGGTAAGGTGCAAAAGCTGCCTGTCTTGAGGACACCTTGAAGATGTTGAGAAGCTGCCTACCTGCAAGAGAGTTACACTGAGGCTCAGGCCTAGATTTTGAGTGTGCACCATTCTGTGCACATGGTGAAATTATCTACCAGTCCTTTCAAAGAAGGCTTGTGACTTTCTGCCATTTAGGGAAAGGATTTAACTACACTTCGTGACATCTGTGCTATGGTAGAAGTGTCTCAGGCCATGGGTCTGCAATCATCTTTACTTCTGATAAACTTGTGATAAAGGTGGGATATTGGTATCAGAAATGACAATAATTCACAGAATTTTTGGATTTTTTTTGCAAAACATATGTTGGCACAATAATCTCACTACTATTATGTGCACTGTGCCTATTTGCTACTTCTGTGCTTCACAAAAGTCTACTCAAATCATATTAAACAGTGCCTGTTCTCAGCCACTGCCCTGACCCAAGAGCTTGAAGATACTAGCCCGAGCATGTGTCTGAGCACAATCAGAATCGAACTGTAAAATCACATGTCTGCCTTCCCAGATCCAACATGCACACAAAGCACTTTTCAAGACAGGTTTGTCCTGGAAAGCAGTTCTTGCTTCCAACTGCTTGGTGAGCTCCAGTTTTTCATCTGCTGTGCTGAAAACAGCACATAGTAATGAAAAGCTCAGTTTCTGAGGGTTTGCTACTCTGCCTTTTGTTTGAAAGAATGTTGCTGTCTGTTCTGTGGAAGAGTTCAGTCATTACTGGTTTTCTACCCAATTCTCCTCTTTAGCACCCTCCTGCTTAGCTGAGATGGGATCCTTGATTAGCATTTGTGCCCCATCATAACTGCATGTACAGTTCCATACGGCATTGTTGACAGTGCTGCTGCTTGAACAGGTGTGTGAGAATTAAGGTTCAATTAGATGAAGAGGTCTAAAAAAAAATAAATCAATAATTAACAGGATTCAAAGTATATACATACATATGTAATATGTACATAGTAACATACTTCAATATAATAATGAATACTACAACATGTAATAGTGTGCATATATATAAACTAGAGGGAAAAATAATCTGCATATAAGAAATATACTATTTAATTATTTTTATATTTTAAATAACCATCAAAGTAAAAGAAATCACTTAGTCTAAGAATTTGTCTATACATGGTCCACAATGTCAATAAGCAGGCTTGAAGTTTTTCCAATGAGTTAACTTCCTAATGTGGGTGGAGAAAACGTCAAGCAGGGAATTTTCCTTCTGGAAAAAAATCTGCCCTTTAGTTCTCAGGCTGCGTAAGAAGTCTGTGGCTAGGGGAAAGGGGAACCTTTTGAATCATTTAACAAAACATTGGTTACCCAGTAGGTAAGGGACGAGTGAGGTTTGAAAACTGGTTAAACACACAAGAATACCAGAACTGTGAGAAAGGACTGGGAAGGACCTGAGGCCTTTTCCACTTGGGCATATTTTACTTATTGGTATTTAGAAGGAAGATTTTTCTCTCTTGACAGATTATTTAGAATCTGTCCAGTGCACAGTTTCTTGCAGATTTTTTTGGAAGCAGTAACTGAGTGGGCTCTTCGCTGCTAGAGATAACTGCTATAATCTACTAGAGCTACTCTTCAGATTATAATACAGAGGAGACAGGACATTAAAAAAAATCTACATTTGATGAAAAATAGAGTAACAAATAACCTCATCTCAAAAAAAAAAAATGGTGTCAGAACTAGTTTTCTTTTTCCACAAGGAAGGAAAAAAATAATCAAGAAGGAAATTGAAACAACCTCCCACCTCTAGTGTTAAGCAACCTGCCCATATCTTAATCTAGTACAGACTAAAATTCAGAAATGAGATCTTGGTGTTAAAACAGATACTTTCAAAGAAGTTTAACTTCCTTACTCATTAGCAGTCCAAAAAAAGCCAATCATACATGAATAATTATTAAACCATTATACAATTCCATATTTTCCCAGATATTCAGGACCACGTGCATGCCTCACCTACCTTCTGTACCATACCACCCATCTCAAAAAAGACCTGACAGAACTGGAAAAAGAATACGGAAAAGCAATAAGGGCATTCAAAGTTTTGGAAGAGTTTCTGCTCTGTGAGTGTCTTCCAAGCTAGGGCTCCTCAGCTTGGAAAAGACATATTGGGCAAGGGAGAACAGTGAGAATTTTACAGAATGATATATACAGTGGGGACACACAAGTCTCATAAGTGATATGGAGTCAGTGAGCGGGGACTGATAGCCCACTGTCTCTTCCCATACCATACATGTTGGCATGCAGTGTAATTCCAAATTCCAGACAATCATGAGAACATATTGATTCAAGTAATGTGTGCTAAGTTGTGCACCTTCCTGCCATGGGATATCATGATTAACGGAAACTTGCATTTGCTCAAAAATGACTGGGAAATTTCATTTAAAAAACCTGTAAAGCCATCAAAATATGATTATACCACTTCTCTTCCAGGAGATCCAGTAGAGTCTCCAAAAGTGCTTAACAAGTTTACACTACTCAAGTCATATGTTCTCAGATTCTGTCTGAACCAACATAACTGTGTATACAAGTCCTCAAGTACAGAAGTTATTGATTTGGGAAGACTGTCATGAGTGAGCAGATAAAAGCCTTTCCTTGGTTGAACGCTACAACCCCTGAAAATCTGCCTCAGAGCGGCTGTTCCCATTCTGTTCTCCCTGTGCTGTCCTAATGTCCACAGTCTGGTGTGAAATATTGGTCACTTCCTATTGAGAGGCAGAAAGGGACTGAAAATCTATTAGAAAAATGACCTGTGAATGATCAAGGATTGGAAGCAATTATGTTGCCCTCTGGTAGAAAAAGAAGAGGACATTTATTATCAGTGGAGAGTTTACAAAAAATCTAAGGCGTCTGCCAAATTGCAGGGTGGGAGAGAGGTTATGAAGAAATGCATTTGCTGAGATTGAGATTGTAGATTATAATTATTATTTCAATCTGGTTATTAACACATCCTCTTTCTTTCTGCAGAATCTTTAAATTACTTTCCTTTTGCTTTAGTGCCAAATGAAGGCCACCAGCTTGAGATCATAATGTCCAGAAGAAAGTATTTAGGGCATTTTATGGTGAAAGTTTCATCCATTTCTGAATGCTTCCATGCAACCAGTCAGTCATCTGCCTTATTGTCTCTCGGGCCAAACTAATAGATCTTCGAAAATAAAATTAAAATCAATATTAACAAAAAATAATGTATTCAGATAGAAATTTACATGCTTTGTGCCTGATAGCATTCCACAGAGGCAGCATCAAACTGCTGTCACCTTCTTGCTGAAAGCAGTGTGTTCAGACATGCTAAAACTTTGAATTATGAGCATATAACATTGGTGTCAGCCTCTGTATTACCTGCAGTAATGTTTCAACTAAAGTAGTTTTAAATACTTAGAATGATAAAATGTGACACACATTTCTATTTGTGAGTTGTATCAGTTACCTAAAAATCTAAGTTTAGACATAAATCCGAAAACATCGGTCTAAAAAATACTTGCTACCAAGGCAATTTCTAGAATAAATAATGGAATGATGTGCAATTTTCTTCCTCAGGTTCTGAAAATACTGGGCCACTTTCATCTGGCCTTGACTCTTACGCTTGTTTATTCCCAGCTGATGCTACACAGCACCCAGCAAAGAGCCCTTCCTGGATCCTACAAGTCACACTAGAAAGATCCTGATTCTTCAGGGTGAGTAGGAATAGGCCTTGTTTAGACTTCAAACCATTCAAACGCACCTGATTGTGGCTTATGACGACTTACAGGTGGAGCAGCTTTTGTTTGCACATGCTGTGTCAAACTACATCAATGGGCATCTGAGGTTTCTTAAAATGCAGTATTCATGCTGTGGCTCTCTGGCTTAGAAACATGTTCAGAGGCCGGAAGTGAAGCAGGAAAACATTTCTATTTGTGATGGACTAGGTCAAGTCTGCAGAGACTCAGAGACTCTGTCGAGGTAGTGATATATTGAGGACTGAGCAAGACATGGTATGCTGTCTCTGATAAAAGTTTCTGCAGGGTCACGAGAATCATGTGGTGGGTGAATATATTTTTCTGGTGCAGTTACGTACAAAGAAGGGAGGTAATTCTAACTTCAACTACCATTGAACTCATGCAGAATAAAATGCAGAGTAAAACCAGGCTAAAAACCATTCTGAAAACATAAATATAGTCCATTATTTTGCAAAAACCTTTCAAAGATGTATGCTTTTACCACCTATTTTTCAGGCAGTTCCTTCCCCTTTCAGTTTGGGCAGCATTCTTCAAACAGCTAAGACTACTACTAGGCTCCCAAGTGCATGGTACCTTTTCAAAAATACCTCACATCCATCAGATCCACTGAGGTCAGTTATATAGTGACCCTATTCCATTTCAGTGCATTTCTGAACAGTACTCCAGTGATTATGTCTACTCCAATTTAGTTTTCTGTTCATGAGCAAAGAGCATAATATTCTTATTCAGTGAAATGGCTGCATTTTTTCCTTCTTATTACATGTAAAATATCTCATAAAAATGCCTTAATTTGATTTATAATAACAAATATGCTTTATGTGTTGTTCTTCTACCGGGTCATTTTTACCTCTATTTAACTCCTGCACAAATTCATTAAGTGCCTGGTTAGAGAAGAGTGTGTCATACAACATTACTTAAACATGATGTAAACCACTAACACACAATAAATTCAACATCACGTCTCCTAACCCACTTGATCATTTCCTTTTTCTGGCATGGTGGGCTGTCAATAAAACAAGTGGGCATGAACATGAGATATTTAGTAAAATGAAGTGCTTTGTCTCCTAAGGCTTCACATCTTTGCCAACATAACCAGACTGAATAAGAAAGCTTTTTCCACATACAGTTATACTGAACTATATTGGGGCTTTTGAAAATGAACTCTTTACCTTACTGGTTTTAGCATCCATCTAGGTAAGGAGACAGACTTTGGTGGACTGCATGGCTCCTGCTGAACCAAAATTTTGTGGATATTTGGCTACTAGGCCAAAATGACAGGCAAGGTCATACTGAACTAGTGATTCCACTATTGCCAGTCAGGAAAGGGGTATGTGGATGAGCACTTCCTTCTAGACTGGTATTCCAAAAAAGCACATACAGGTATTTTTCTAAGAGAAAGTAGCTTTACTCCAGAACAGAATGGTTGTAAGAAGCACTTTTGCTGGCACAGCTATCACAGCATAACTGCTGTTTTAGCTGTGTTGGTCTATTGCTTTGTCCTGAGTTTAGGGCCCTAGTGACTATCTGTGGCTGGTTCTTTTAATTAGAGCAAAGCATTAACCAAACGTGGGGAGATGAGACAGCAATGCAGGAAAATCACAGAAGGGAAATTGTTATGAGGGTAGAAAAATAATTTTAGGAAAGTTGAAAAACACATATTAATAAGCTTATTTGCAGCATTTCATTTTATACCACCACATATACTCCATGGACAAAAATAGTGGAGGAAGGCTCCTTAATGCATTTGACATCACTTTTTATATAGTCTTTACATGCATATTTAATTATAACCTGTACGCAACAGCTGTACACAGATAACACAGCACGACATTTCAGGTAGCCCAACTGCTCAGGTATCTTTGAAGATCAAAGTGTTATTCACCCAGTAGTCCCTGCTTCTGACCTAAATAAAATGATAAACTGAATGACAAAAACACACAGTTAAGCTTAGTGGTTAGTAACTTGAAACTACTTTAACAGGTTCTTAGAATTTGCAGCATCCTTATAAAACACCTTTTTATAAAAAAAAACAACCAAACAATACAGCTCTGAAGGATTATGGCTAGAGAATTTACAGAATAAACCTAATCAACAGTTATTTACTGTTCTTACAGTTATTTACTGTTCTTACAGTTATTTACTGTTATTTATGATCATTATATTTATAAATGAAAATGAATGAGAAAAAGTTATCTGGAGATTTTGAAACATTTATGCAGTTTCAGAAATGATCCATGGCTGAAGATCCATGGTATTTTGGTACATGCAACAGTAATGATTGAAAGTTAAGTTTAAGTAGTGTCTCATTTGTTATACAAATAACATATTTCTTTTAAATTTAAAACTAAAGAAAATCTATTCTTTTTAACAATAAATGAAAAGCAATATAATTTCTTTTATTACCAGTTTTTCTTTGATATTCTTCTCTAGGAATTTTTTGTTTGGTGATACACACAGCACTCCAAAGAGATTAGAAAATTCCAGTTTCAGGAAATTTTTGCTGGAGATTCTTGATAAATTCAGATTCAATGCTTGAAGAAATAGTCTCCATAGCCAGGAAAGATCAGGTAAAAACTTCTAATTTCTGTTCCTATCTCCAGAATTTATTCTGTGTTTGTCTATGTAACTCTTCTCCCCATCTTTATACATTTTCATACCCCTTGCTAGTAGCAGTATCCAACATAGAGCTGGCCCACTTTCCATGACCTAACTACCATTGCTGTGCTTTAATATTGATGTTAAAAAAATGAAATCTTACACTGAAATTAAAGGGAGAACCTTATATGTGCACATTTGAAAATCTTCACTTTATCCTCGGATTCTAAAGTAACGAAGCTTATAACATCACCTTGTGTGGTGGCCTAGAAAGCTCAAAGATGATCTAAAATGTCAAGTTCCTATATGACTTTTGGAAATCCGTATCTGGACAAAAGCGACTAAGGGAGTGCTTCAGCCAGGAGAAAGAGGGATGCACCAGGTCACCAGTACCTGGTGGGAGGCCAGCCAGCCTGCCAGCTCCTGAAAATTTTCTGTAAACCAGCACAGCCCTAGTAGGCGATCCCTTGGCACCTATGTACTTTGGAAAAAGGTAGAGTATGTGCTCAGCCAAAGCGAGGAGAAGGCATAGGGTGAGAATTTAGGGAACATAGGGTTGATACAGAGCTATTTAACAGGGAGTGAGTTTATATAGGAGGTACTAGGTAAAGACACGTTATGGTGGAAGGGCATAGAAAATAAATCCATAAAAAACACACCTTGTTAGTTTTTCTGTTCATGGAACAACTAATTTTAAATATTGCATGCCTAACAAGCACTGGAACCAGAATAAACAATGACTGGGCTCTGCTTTTTGTCAGTGAGTTGCATTATAATTTGTGAGGTGCACGAGTCTAACGTGGTCAGTCCCTTACCTAAACAATGTACAACTCTCACCAGATGTGCCTTCAGAACAGTCATTCTTCTTTCCTGGTAATCCTATGTTGCCATCACCTTTACGACTTCCAAGCCGTTTCTTGGTTCTTGTTTCATTTTTCAATATACACAAATTCACATCCACAAAAATCTTCTAGTCGCTTGTTCTTATCTTAAGGGAGCTGGATAATAATTTTATAAAGAGGCAATCACTGAAGTGAAAAAATACATTTCCACATTGGAAGGTAGATAATTCAGTGTCAAAGAATGACATTGCAATAAGCAATTTAGCAAAATATATTACTGCTAACCCTAGAAGTGTACGTGGACAGAAAACCAGGCAGCAATTAAATAATTTCACTGCAATTCTTTTGTTCTGTAACATGATAAACCAGCAAGGAATGAATAATGCTATCTATATATGAATGTATATAATAATAGCTATATTATTACACTATAACATATATTGTTACATACTACATAGATATTTCTTAAAGAGAGAGCAAACGTTTTTACACCACAGTAATATGATCATGCATATGCACCATAAACTGAATCATGCAAATGTGTTATTCTAAAATTTATGTGTCTTATCTTAAGAAATATTTGTTAGCTGAATTCACAGAAGACAGAGAAACTATGTTCTGAAGGATGGACTTTTTTTTCGTATCTAGATAGTGCTCTGAAAAGATGATGGTCCAAAATATGATACTCAGTAATACGCTACCTTTAAGCATTTTGACAGAAGTAGGTCCCATACCTTCTTCCAGCAGCAAGACTAGGATGTGCAGAGCTCTGCTATGACATGACTGGACCTACTGCTTGGGGTGGGGGGCAGGCACCTCATACACACTGAGTCAAGGGCACTGGCACCTGCTGAGTTCCTGTGCACATACCCTGTGCTTACCTCTCAAGGAGCTGAGGGAAATGGCAACTCAGGACAGGCTGCCACAACCAATTACTGCAGCTCACGTTCAGCTGCCTCTTTTGGAGTGCTCCTCATCTGCCAGGCTGCCAGCTGAACGCACATAGCTTTGGCAGGGAGAGCTGCTCCATTTATCCCCAGCCAGGCTGATAAGGGGTGAAGGGTGGTTTTGATGAAGTAAACTGTGACCATCATGTTTATTAGTCTTTGAATGCTTGTTTCTGGAAGGGGGAAAAAGTCAGCCTTTCTCTAGCTTGTCTCCTTCTACTGCTACAAGAAAGATAACATCACCACACTTGTTTCTCAGGCCCAAAGCTGCAAAATAACTAATTCAAGATTACAATGAATAAGTAAATGATAGTGAAATGGAGGCTATATGTTGCCTGTTATCTAAGTAACCTGTTATTTAGAAATAACATCCTAAGGGGAATGGTGACAGACAGCGCTTCTTGTAAAGGAATTTGAGAACAAGGCAATAGCAGACACTGAAAGTCCAAAACATCGAAGGTGTTATCAGAAAGCTCTGACAAATTAATGCGTGTTTGACTCGGCAAAGGTTTGCCATTACCTGTTCATTATTGGCTAGGACTTGTTTATCACCTCACAAAAGTCCGATGAATTTAAGACAAAGCCACGTTTCTGACAGTACTTCTAACAAATAATAAACACGTAGTCAAAGTAAAGGTTAAAATATACATTGTTTGGAAAGAAAAAAGTAAATATGACGAAGGCCTAGGGAGAAGTGCTGTGAGCAGCCAGAGGCCTGCCAACCCAGGGCCCAGGCTGGAGGGAGGCCGCAGGCAGCGGTCAGCTGGGGACGACCACCTCGGTCACCCGGAGAGAAGCCGGCAGCCCACTCGGCTCCCCTGCGCGGCAAGGCCACCGTGCAAGGCGGGGCCACCGGTGAGGGTCAGGCACGGCCCGGTACCGCACCAGGGAGACGCGCTGCTGCTCAGGGCGGACCAAGCTCCCCTGAGGATCGGGAACACCTGAGGCGGCCGCCCGACCCCACCGGGCCGACCCACCCTCGCTCCCCGCAGGGCGTGGGTGGCCGCGGCAGGCGGCCTTGGGCATAAAGGGGCAGGCAGCTGGCGGCGGAGCCCCTCCTCTCGCGGCCGGGTGGGGGAGGCAGCGGCATCTCCCCCTGCGGGCCTGGCGGCCGCTGCCCCCCGGGAAAAGGG
>WUAM01000038.1:1526838-1538289 GCA_024336885.1 Actenoides hombroni
CGGCCGCTTCCCCCCGGGAAAAGGGAGGTGTCCCCCCGCCCCTGGAGCCAGGCGAACCGGGAGTTACGGACCCTGATGTGCGACCGGGCGGCCCCAGGAGTGGTCCCCGCGGGCAAGCCCCGGCTCTGTCCTGTCCTCTCTCTACAGCCGCCGCCAGCACCGGCCCCCTTCCGGCCCCTCAGGCTTCGAACCCATCACTAACAAACAGGTTCATATGGATTCCATAAAAATAATAAAAACACAACAAATTCCCCAGCCGCCCCCCAAAAAACCCCAACCAGTCTACCAACAAACCCCCTAAAAAACCCAATCAACCAAACCAACCAAACAAAACCAAAACATTTTCAACAACAAAAACCACAAACAAAAAAACCCCAAACCCAAAGCAAAGAAACCCACCCACCCAAAAAAAGCATGCAGGCAACGATTCAGATGTATCATACACGTTTAAAAAAATCCATAAAAAATAAAACACAAAATGAGCATTGTACAAATATACAGTTATCAGCAGGGGAATCTCTAGCAGAGTCCTATTTAGTCACACAATGCTGCTTTTCAGGCTTAACTAGATTTATAAATTTATTTTGATACACTACACTTTTCCTCCTATGTGCTAGAACATTTAGGAGACCATCTGGCATTTTTTATCATGAAAGAGAATAGAAACCTTCATTGAAAAAGTCAAAATGGAATTGATAAGACAGAAGGCAGACAAAAGTAGGCAATAGACACCTAGAATTGTTAACTGTCTTGTTAATAAAGACATGTTTCTAAAAAGAAGCAATATTATTTCACATTTGGTCAAGAAGGTGAATTCTGGGCCAGCACAGAAAATGGACATGAATGTGTCCATTATTCTTGCAAGGTAGCAAAACCAAAGCTTAGCTTCAGGTCATTTCAATAGTCCCAAGGAAGGGTTAACAAAGAGGAAATAAACAGCCTGGGAAAGGCTGAGGTGACTGAGTGCATCCAAAAGAGGGTAAGTGGACGAGCTAGGTGGAAATTAGGGCTGAGGCAAGAATATTGCTCAGATCAGGTAGAACAAAATTAGGTGACAGAAAAGCATCCTACAAAGTGTACAGGCTTTCACCACTTCTCAGCTTTGTAAATCCCTGTTTTACCAATCAGCATCTCTACCTGAGGAGAAGTAGGATAGTGTTTTCCACAGCCAAGTAGAATGGTCACCTCCCCACCATCCCCAATGAATCACTACTGCAATCTACTAGGACATTCTCTCTATATAGTGACTTTCCATATAAAAAGAGGATGACCTAGAAATAATGGACAAAATGACACTTCAGGGAGCCCAGTATCTTCTCTCTGATAGTTAGCAAAGCCAGGTATCTGGGGAAGGATGCAGTATTAACCATCTTCTACTGTCCAGACTTCCAAAGATGCAGATACAGTATCTGTACATTTAGTGAGTGACCTGACACAAATTTCTTTCCTATAAACCACTCCCATTTTCACTCCAGCCCTCGTCTATCTACAATATCCTTTGTCAGGAGTTTCTCTCGGTCTTTCACAGTTCGCATAAAGATTTCCCTTTATATCTCAGCTCCTGCTAGCCTCATTTGATGCTGCCCAGTTCATCATCTCTTCAGATACAGGAATACTGGGTCACTACTTTGTTTTCTCCACAATACTGAAATGCAGAGACCTTTGTTACAATCACGGTAACAATTAAGTATCAGTTATATTGTTCCTATGCTGAAGTGCCTTCCTCTATTTTGTTGTTTATTGTAAAAAAAAAAAAACATTCCATGATTTTTACTAGTTCTCACCCTTACTGTCCCGGGCAACTCTCCATCACCAGTCTCATTTGTTACCCTGTCGCTTACCTTTTCCTTCACATCATTTGGAAATACGTTGAAAAGCAAAGTCCAAGCACAGATCACTGTAGAGTTCAACTGGTATCCTTCCTTCTCTGCAAAAGCTCTTTACTCCAACTGTTTTGTGTCTTCTGACCATGTATGTCCATGTGAAATCCTCCTTCTTAGCCCATGTCTACTCAGTTTCATCTAAGGCTATTAGTAAGAAATTCCAACAAAGATTTATAGAAATTCAAATAGACTATATAATCAAGGTGACTTCCTGACCTGACAAACTTTGTGGTTGGTAAGGCAAGACTGACTTTTCCAAAGCATGAGAGCTTTATCCACATGGCTGCTAATTCTAATTCTGCCCTCATTAGTTGGTATTTCACATATCCCACATTCCAACACACCAGTATCTCATTTTGCTGCTGAAGTGAAACTACTAAGCAAATGCATGAGAAATTAAAATATTAATTCAAAATTTTTAGACTGTTAAGTCTGTTTTACTTGTTAATGGTTAAATGCAATTTTTTACAAGCAGGCACAAATGCACAAATGCACTAATGATTTAGGGAAAACATGTATCTTTTTTCTTATAGTAACTATTTCAGGTGCCCATAAGAGCAAGTCAGTCATCTGAATGGATGCATCTGTAAGTTACGGTTGCATATCTGTAATCTCTGTGGAGCACATTACTCCTATTTACTTCATGGATCTATAATCCAAGTCAGCTTTTCTGTCTTTTGTCAAACAGGTTGAGGTTGTAAGTGAGAAGTTAGCATTTAAATGCAGTTTCAGCTCTAGGGATATCAATTTCTTTGGCCTCCTGACCATCCTTCCACTGCTGCAGACTGCATGTTAGAATTCCTGCAGATAAGGAACCTCTGGTATGATGCCCTTGACATTTGGTTGCAAATCTCGACTGTTTTAGAGGGGGCTGGGGAGACGGCTGAAAGGCTTGTCCTTGGCCAGAGGCACCTAGCAGCAGTCTCAAGCTTTTTGCTTTGCATTTCACTGCAGTGAATTGTTCTTGTGTTATTTCCTACAGAAACAAACTGTAGGCAAACGTCACTGCTACCTCTGCTGTACCTGAACACACAAATGCAATTTCATAGTTAGCCAGAGTGTTTAAAAACCCCCAACACATCAGACAAAACATTCCATCAATGTTGTCAGTTCACAATGGATTATGTATTTCAAGTTTACAGCTATGGACTGCTTCTTCTACAAACTGCCTTTGAAAGAGATGAAGCTTTAGGAAGTAGTCTGAACAAGGGAATTGGAAAACTGTATTCCAGTGTATATTCTCCTCATTTTGTATTCAGTTATTTTAAGCTAACATTTTAACATTTCATAAGAAGGTAAAATTTTGTGTTGCATACTAAGGAGCTTTTAAAAATGAAAGCAGTAGCCCAGAGGTGACACCACATGCCAGGGAGTATTTTATGTAAAAGTATTCATCATAGTAAACTGTCTTTTTACCTCTGTTCTCATTTTCAGTGTTAAAGCAGTTAAAGACTGAAGTGACTAATACAGTATCTGAACACAAAGATTCTGAAGTTTAAATCATTTGGTGGAATTTAAGATTATATAAAAATCATAAAAAATATAATAGATTTAAGCAAGACTCCTTGGAGCCGGTCAACAATCATTCATTCATACAACTGTTTAAAGAGTTAAACATTCAGACAAGTTTTATTTTTCTTTTTCAAAACTTTATTAGGTAGACATTACTAGATGACATTGTAAAACCCCTTGTGTGCAAGTGAACGAACTCTACAATAAATTTCTTCCCACAATTCATTACATCCCTCCCCCCCACCCTACCCCCCCCTTTCTGAATATTGATTCTAAGATAGGTGGACTGCATTCAAATGCTACTTGATATTCTTCCATTTCATCATGGGGAAGCACTTTTGCAGTGTGTTGGTAACAGGGGCTTAGGCTGTCAGTGTAAGTGAAAGGAATGCCTTTAAAGGAAATGAAGTACCGTAAGTTTTGACTTACGAACTCCACTCTCAATACAGACATCAAATTAATCACAGTCTTTAAATGAAACTGTCTACCATGATCGTGATTGTATTTAGCAAAGTGAAGCAGTACAGAGACAAACCTACTACTGAATACTAGTGAGGTAACATTTTGAAAATAAAACTGTTAAAAAAATTCACTTACTTTCAAAAGGTCCTGTCCAGCAGGACAAACATTGGCAGAACACCTTCCCTTGTATCCATGCATGTACATATGCATATACATATACAACCTGTGTCTACTACAGCTTTTTAAAGAACAGGATTTTAGTTATACATTCATCGGGATAAGTGTAAAAAATCAGACATTACTATGGTAGATTCAACAGAAGACTTCAGTGAACCATCTCTAAACCTCCTAAATTAAAAGGCACTCTGAAGAGGGTAGCAAGAAATAATCCTTACATAACATTCACATGAACTAAAGCAGACACAAAGGTAGCACACTCAACAGTGATTACTGGTATACATTTAAAATAACAACTTAAAGATGGATTATTTGTAAAATATTGCCCAAGACTACCAAATATTTTCATCAAGTTTTTACAGCATGAAGACCACTGTTGCAGTACTGTCCAACAAAAAAACCCTACAGTTAACAGTGAAATGCAAGAGAAAGATAATGGAAAAACCTTATCAGCATTTTGGTTGTGTGCCTGCTGGTTGCATGAGAAGAATTTCCTTTAAGGAACTAACTTTCTAAAATATACACCAATTCCTAAGCTTGAAGAACTATTTTACATGGTGCCTCCTGTTCAATGGGTTATAGAATGACTTAGTTAATGCCTAAAAATTGGGAGATAATACTGAAACAGAAATTAAGATATCCAAATCAATTTCCCTATCACCAAAACCTTCAGATACACAAGCTTATTAAACATTCGTGTGTGATGCTTCATGAAGAAATAACACTGCAAGTGACAGCTAGATTACCAATTAAGAACTCCAGAGGGGAGGAAAAAAAATAAATCAAAACAAAAAGCAAGCCACAAACATTTCTTACAGTTCTGAAAAACTCTGGAATTTCAGGAGAAGAAAAGATTCCAAGAGATACTCTTCATATCTGAATTTTTCCTTCCTTCCTGAATTCTTAGTGGAGAGAATTGAACATAGTAAAACCTTTTCACGGCCATGAATCTACAATAAATAGACCTTCTGAGCATAGGGTTTTTTTATTACCCCCCCCTCCATTATTAACTCAACTTCTTTCTGAAAACTACCTTTTTACAACTTCAATATTTTATAAAAGATAAGTTCTACCAAAATTTCACATAATTCAAGACAATTTTAGAAAAGTAGCTTATTCTTGGCACCTGACTTCCAATAGATGGACAAAAGTGGGATCAGTATTAGTAAGAAAACAATCCTTTAGAAAATCTAGACCATAACAGGTAAAATTCCACTCTTCTAGGAGAGGAAGTAATCCCAGAAGAAAAAACTGAACCTTACAGTATCCATTTTGAAGCTATCTGGAGATGGTAAAATGAACACTACTTTTTCAGATTATACCTCCCACCATGCAACGAAGACCTGGGCAGAGATCCCAAAGCTGCTCCTCCAAACCCGTTTGATGGTTTAGTCCATCAAGATACCAACCACAAATAAATTACGAACTTCCATTAAAAGGATATGTTAGTTCAAGTTAGAGACCACTGAAATGCTGTTAAACTGCTCCAAGTCCCAACCTAGCTACAGCACACCTCTATGTGCCGCGCTCCTCAGTGCTTCTGTCTTCATGAATTAGTGCAGAACAGGGCCCATTAGAGCTCCGAAGGTACACATACCACAGGTTGTGGTCTAACCTAACATCAGCTGGATTCTTTTCTTCATGAAGTTGCATTTCTTTAAGTAGCTGAAAACTCATAGCTGATTATGCTGGAAGACTGAACAAGGGAGTGAACAGCTAGTTACAAAGAACTCAGAACTGAGATCATCAGAATTAAATCAGCATACCAGACTACTTTTATAATTCATAAAAAGGTAACTTATTCAGTAACAACATTTTTCAACTTTGAGAAAACCAGTAGTGGTTACTTTGGCTTAACATGTCTGTCTGTCAGAGTCCACGGAACAGAAATTCCCATATTGCTTTGTGGAGGGGAACAAACACCTTTCATTTGATTCGAGCAGTAAGGCACTTACACATTTAAAATTCCTATTATACAAAACACGCTGAATACTAGAATTCAAGTGTTGATTACATGGGTATTGCCTAACTCCAGTTTTTATAAATTCTTAGTCATCAGATATATTACAGAAAGTTCTAGTCACTGATGGAACTAGGTTGAATATGGCCCAAGTGTGGAGTTAGAAATTGCTTCCTTAATGAATCCACAGTGTTTTGACCAGCACTCTAGTTGTGCCAGAAGCCTGTACACTAAAAAGAGATGTGATCTGTCATCTCACTACCCTCACCTCCTGTCATTCAAATTAACCCTATTTTAAAGGGAACTCTTTGCCTCAGAATCTATAAAAGAAAAGAGATGGGTGCAGAGGAAGATTTCTCACTGAATTGTCAAGGATTTAAGATAAAGTTCAGCTTGGACAGCCTCCTCAGAGGTCACATTTTCTTTTTTTTCAGCACCTATTCTCATCTCTACCACAGTCACAGGAATTAACAAATACCTTAGAAAGGTATTTGGACTCAGATGGTTAGTTACGCAACACAGACAACTGTGCTGTTTAATTACATTTTTAACAATCCAAAATTAAAAGCACCAAAGAAAAAAAGATTTCGGCATTTTGCTTAAATACAACAGAACTAATCTTTTGCTGGTATAGCTCAGCAAAGCACTACTGAAATGACGACTTATGAAATCACATTTTCCAGGTCCAATTTCATCTTCAGACATTTTCACAAGTCAGTTTCAAATTATGAAATTTGGAAGGAAAAGGAGAACAGTAGAAATAAAGTGTATAAGAAACGGAAATATAGTAAACATTTTATTGTGAGATAGTATACACAGTGAAATGTAAATCCAGCCCTGTACTTGCAATTTCTGGACATGAAGCAGCAGAATGTAAAATATGAAGAACTCTTAAGAGTCTGGTTTTTTATGCAAAAAGTTAGCCCATGACTAAAGACTTAACCTATCTGTCTACGCAGAGCTTGCATAAGGCATGAAAATGTTTGACTGCATCAGGACTTTTCAAGGACAGGTTTAAAATATCTGAACAGCTTGTTTGGATTCTGCAAGTAGATTTTCCTTCTAAAAATGAGGTAAATGTGGCATTGTATTAGTAACATCATGCTCAGTGACAGAAGGTTAAAATTTCAACAATACTGTTTTCAGTCCGGCAAGTTTTCAACAAGGTGAAGATTGAATGAGCATGCAACTGTGTTTAAGCAGGTATGTGCAAAATCCATGTTTATAGTAAGAATATAAAATATTTTCACACAATATATTTCTCCTTTTCTGACTTTGATTCATCCAAAACACTTCAGATTAATTTTTCTAGTTTTGACAAAACAAATAGATCCAGAAAGGATTTCTTTTGCAGAATATGCATTTTTAATAAACTAAATGCTATTATAACTTTTTTTTAAAGATATATTTAGAAATAAATACATTTCTAAGCATATTCCCAGCTGTTTATTTACTTTTTACTAGGGAGTATGTAATTAAAACTTCTTATACATTTTTACCTTTGAAATTAGAGCATGCTCTCTAAGATCATTTTTCATTTCCCTACATTATGGTATTTCACTGTCAGGCTAAGAGGAGCTTCAGTAATTAAGCGCTTAGCACTTCAGTCCTTACTGGAAAGAGAACGTATAGATCATGAGACCTTATGCACAGAAACATAAGGAAGAATCTGCCAGAAAACTACAGTTCTGTGTAAATGCAACAAGCTTAATCTGTCAGTTTAAGAAAAAAAGTTTGGGGGTGTTATAGCTTGAGCCGTACTTAAAGGAAAACACTGCTAGTCTTGCAGTTGAATCAAGGCTCAGGTAATTTTTCAGTAGCAAGACAAGTGACCATATGTATCAGCAACATAAATTTTTAATGTTGCATGCCCTCTTTTTCAAGTCTATGTGGTAAGTCCAAAAAAATATTCAACAGCTGTAATTCCAATTCCTACACTGTGCTAGTATTTGTTACACTGAAGAAAGCAGCATTTTAATATGTTATTAAACACTGTCTATGGATGGTGTTTCTAACTTTATTAGTGACTCAAAGCATTAAGAAGGTCTTGTTATTATATTAAAAGCTGGCATTCCTTCCCCTAACTGCGTGCTTTAAAAAGAATGTCATTTGGAAATTCTTCCCTACTGCCTGTCCTCTCCTGCACTTATTAGGCAGTGCTAGCATCACTTTGTGAGCAAGAGGACTAGCTCCATAGTAATTCTGCACTTAAGACAAGAACCAGAATTTTCAAGTTGCTGTACAATGGAGATCAACACACTTCCAGGTATTTTTACTCTAAGTATTTGCAAGCAAATTCCATACTGGCAAAAAAATGTGTATGACTTCTCTAGTTTAATGGGGCTACGACTGATGGCAGGAATGGAGCTGACCTGCAACTATAAGGCGCAAAATTAAAAGAAAAGAAACTAAGAAATTACCTCTCTAGTAGTTTCCTCAGGTAGGATTCTTTCATCAGAGCTCTATTACAGATTATAAAATAACAGTAATCCACAGTTCGTATCCACAACTTGGACCTAGACAATTATCATACCAAGAATATGAATGATTCAAGGCTTGCGCAAGAAACAAAACACAAGTAAATTTAAAAAACCACAAACCAGTTTGCATGGAAAACTATTTGGCCATTGAATATTGAAGAATTTCTCAGATCTAACTGGGAAGAGAAAGTGTTTGATCACCGGAGCATTTGTATCCTCTGACAGAATTACTGCCCTACCCTACAAACCATTTAACATCAATCACACAAGCTATGGCAGTCTTTGGAAGAGCCAAAAGCCCCTTGGCTAAAAAGAATACCTGATGATGATCCAAAACACCTTCTAATTAAATTGGCAATAACCCCTGCAAATTAACATTTTTAATAAGTAAAGCTTCACGTTGATCAAACTTTCAGAACCAATAGATGTAAATTAAAAAATCCCTGACATACCAGGAAGAGTTACGAAGTCAGCATTAGTAACAAAGCCAGACACAAAATCCTCCCTTACTTACACATTAGCATTGCCCCAAAGGAAGATAACAGATCACGCAAATTGCACTGTATTTTAATGACATTTGAAAGATATGAATATGCTGTTTATTATAGATGGTGAAAATTGAAAATTAACAAAACTTTTTGTACAGAACTGCACTTCTGCCTCTCGCTTGTATTCCTACTCAGCTTCTTAATTTCACAGGCTAATAGGCTGACACAAGGGAAAGCACAATTATTTTCCAGTCACAAGGTCCTGGATAAGCTCTGCAGATATAACCAAACTATGCTCTGAGATGCCGCAGCAGTCAGAATCATCCTGCCACTGACATGGCTGAACAGCCCTGAAACCTGACCCAGTTAATGAAATACAACTAATTATTCTTAGTGGAGAAAGGGAAACAAGCCCCCTCTGGACTGGCTTGTCCAGCCAGCCCAGCCAAGCAGGAGCAGGACTGGGCACACAGCACAGTGCTGCCAGGAGGGTGCCAGCTCCGACTGCACGCCTGCGAGGAGGCCTGAGCCCATGGGCAAATCCATTTCCAGGCAAGCTTAAAATAGAAGGCTAGTGTAGAATGGATTTAAGCATTTCCTGGTCTGAATACAGATACTGGTGAGCAACAACTCTGAGCAAGGATAAATAATCTCAAATATTAAATATGTGGAAAGCAAGCCCAATGATAATCAGAATACAGTAGTGTGAAATCTGCCTCAGCAGGTTACTTCAGCTGCCTGATGAAGTTTTCTGCTAATAAAGATGGAGTAGAACAATCTGATGGTTTCTTTAGAGTACTTACAAAACACCAAAACATTTTACATAATAAAAGAAGAACACCCTTGAATTTCGTTACAACCAAGTTCATTCCATGTCTTTCAAACTGATAAATTAATGCTTGTAAAACAAATGACATGACTTGTGTGTATATAAGATTCCCTGTGATATGAGCTGTTTAAAAGCTAACATTTTATTGAATCAAATTTTGTACTAAACTACTTCCCGTATTTCAGCTGGTTATGTTATGTAATGTTGATAAAAAAAAATTGTACTTATGTACTATTCAAGTAGGAATATTTTTGTATGGATGGAGAAAGACTTCTACATCCCTACTCTGCCTGGCTCTTGAAATTGTAGAACAGGAAAAAGAAAAGCAAAAGCAAATATTGTCTTTTTTTTCTCTCTACAGAGAAAGCAAGATTAGACTTTCTCATCTTTACAAGGTTAAAAATGCCTCATTTTGCTATGTGTAGAAAATGAAGAACAATTTCCCTTTAATTTAATCTGCCCCAATAAAAATCAAAATGGCTTAGGTGATAATGTAGGAGTTGAGATGTGTTCCTTTCCTCCACCCACAATAACATGCTTTCTGAATATAAGTGCAGACCTATTATCTTACCTTTTACGCTCTTTATTCTAGCATCTTAGTTTCAGATCTTACTAAACTCCCATCAGAAACTGAAAACGGCAAACATGGCAGAATGAAAACAGCTACAAAGACTGTAAGACTACCACACATATTTATGAAGAACCAGAAAAAGAAAGGAAATTAATCCACTGTATAAGTTAATTACAGATAATCTCAAATACTAAAATACTCTCAAGTGGAACAGTTTGACACCATATTACAGACTACATTGCAAACCCAAATCTATCTATTTATACATATCTCACACTCTGAGGTCTGAAGGTTTTTTCTAAATAATACAAAAATATCTTCATTATTTGACATTTAAAGAAAGGAATAAAAATCCCTGAGTAAGCCAAAGACAACTAATATGTATAGTTTCAGAAAACACACTCAAAAACAAGACTGATTTTAAGGCAGTTTCCAACCTCAGACAGAACACAAACAGAAAACTGATGTGTCACAGAGAAGAAATCTTATTAATGGGTAGATTTGCATTGACAATAGGCTTTAAACTTATAAATGTCATTGCTTCCCCGCTTACTCTGCAAATCTTAGAAAGGTACTATTGCTACCATTAGGACAACAGCATCAATATGCCCTTACATTCAAATGAAAATATTAACTGCATGTTGACTAATATGGTGCATGTATACACACTGTTTCAACAGAAAAAAATAAAACCCAAGAAAACAAAACCAGAAGCTGACAGAAAACAAGCATACTAGCCAACTATGGTAAGCTGATATCTGTGTTTCCAGGTAAACAAAATTTATCAGTTTCTTCCACTGAGGCTTTGAAGTCAAAGCGAGTATCTTGCAACAGTATTATGTTGGTGGGGCAGAATACTATTTACTTGAAAATTACAACTAGATTCAGATTTAATAATTTTCAAAGAAAGTGGTGCAAAGTATGTTCTCTCAAATTATATGCTATTTGCAGGCCTAAATTTCGAAGTCTGTAGACTCTTTAAGACATTGCCCATCTCCCCACTTCCCCCACTCCCCATATATATATATATATATATACATATATATACATATATATATATATATATATACAAACACACACACACTCTGG
>WUAM01000038.1:1538407-1559154 GCA_024336885.1 Actenoides hombroni
AAAAAAATCTCAGTAGCTGATTCCTAACGCTGATTTATATTGGTCTTGTGGTGATGTGCCGAGGAAGAGGTCTGGTAGCAAACAGGGATACTCTGAAGTTAGGAGGAGGGGGGAAGAAAAAAAAAAAAGGGAGCAAGGATATCTATTCTCTTCAGATCTCTAACATGCCAAGGAGAAACACTGGAAGCGGAGAATAAAAATGAACTG
Organism: Actenoides hombroni; assembly: GCA_024336885.1. NCBI lineage: Eukaryota > Metazoa > Chordata > Aves > Coraciiformes > Alcedinidae > Actenoides > Actenoides hombroni. Next base: position 1,538,615 of record WUAM01000038.1, read on the forward strand.
GTCTCCTAAGAATTTATGACCTCTGCCCCTTACCCAGAATTCATAGATTTTCCTCCCGAGACATGAGTGGATGCTCTAAGACTTACGTAGCCTACTTAAATAAACAAAATGTGCTATTTAGGTCACAAAATTTAATCAAGCCAGTCTTTACACAAGTAGTGTGTGGCATGTGTATTATATGTCAAGTCAGAACAGAAGAGCGGGTTTCCAGCTTCCCTGCAAACACACTTCAGGGATATCTTGGGACAGAACAGGACACTGACGCTTCTTGTTACCTAAACCTTTAAATTGTTTTCTATACTGGGAGAGTTTCAAAATGCTGTACTCTTCTAACAAATCTGTCACTCCCCCAAATCAATATTAATAGACTGTGAGAAATCAAATACTGAAGTGAAACCAATCAACGTATTTGTATCACGGAGCTTCAATACTAAGGATATTTCCCTTTGCAGCTTGGCGGTGGCAATCTACACTCTTGCCCATTAGAAGAAGGACTCCAAAGATAACCAGCTGTCGTGCTCTGGCATGTGACAGGATTTCGGTATGCTGAACAGAATGCTGTGTGATAGAAGTTATTTACAGAAGTAGTTTTTAATACCAAAAGTAGTATGCTCAGTATACAGTAAGAGTGCAAAGACTTCTAAGCATTTTCCCCTTAAAGGCCAACTGAAGTCAAATGGAGCACATGTTAGCAGTTAAATGCTTTCTTCACAGGCCAAATCGGTAGTAGTTGTGGCTACAATACAGACTTTGATTGTCTAGGTCAAAACCCCTCCAAAGTAATAATTAAAAAAAAAAAAACCAAACCAAAAAACAACCAAAAAACCCCAAAATCCCAAAACCAACAAAAAACCAAACAAACCCCAAAACATTTAAAAAGCAGCAGTCAGGGGGCCCATCTTGTTCAGAGTGCACCAGAGCAAAGAGGCTTTCTGGTCTGCAGTAGTGTTTTCGGCTGAAGGAAGATGGCAGGAGATTCCCCATTCTTCTTTCAGGGCGGTGGCTTTGATGCTGTTACCAGGACTGTATTGCTCTGTTGCACAACGTGTGTATAGCCCTTGCAGGACCAGCTCAGTTCAGGTGAGTAAGGTCCATCCTTACCAGGGCATACCTGTCCGTGACCTTTTCCTCTGCTTTTTACAAAGGCAATAGATAGGAAACACAAATAAACCTGCCAAAAGAAAACAAGAAAGAAGAAAATCATGATTAAATGCAATCCTCTGTGTGCATTATGTTCTTTCAATGTACATGGCGTGTTCAGATGCAGCCTTCCATGTCCCAACTCGGACAAGACATTTGGAGAAGCAGAAGAAATACTAGCCTGCAACTGTCTCTTCAGTAACAAGTTACACTTTACATTTGCCACAAATTCCTGCTAACCTTACTCCTATATCTGACATTAATTCCTGAACCATACTGTTTTGTATAAGATACAGACTTAAAACTTTTAAAAGCACTTTGGCAATCCTTAGATCTAAGTCCAAGGATGATTTAACTAAACTAGTTTTCAACTAGTTTTGCATGCAATAGAGGCAGCATGTTATAACTTCAGTTTGTTTTTTGGTGGTTTTTTTTTTTTGGTTTTTTTTTTTTAATATTTTTACAAACATCCTCATCTCTCAGGAAGTAAAACTAAGTGTTTATCCTTGCCTGGGCATGGAACTATTTATTCTTAACAGTCTTTTGAGAGAACGGAAGCTGCAAAAGGAAAAACAAATAATTAAATCAGATTTATTCCAGTGAAAAATAGTTTGTTGTAACAGGTACTCTTTCAAACCCAAACAGGAAACATCTCCCCCTTTCTCTTGCCACCAGCTGACTGAAATAGTGAAAGATTTGCTTTTCAGACACCACTACATACAACAAGACTACTACTGTCACCAGGGTTCTCACTTTGTTCAACAGCCTTGTAAATTGTAGAAAATGATATTCAGCTATGATACTGAGATTACTTTAACAGTTGCACTTTCCTATATATAATCAATGTTTTTGGAACTGCTCATACTGCTTTTCTTTATTGCATCTTATCCGGCCATACCTAGGATGGGACTTCAATGGCACAATAGGTAGTATTACAATCAGGGCTATTCTATTACTGCAAAACCATCTTAATGTTTAATATAAGCAAAAGAGTGTATTTTTCCCAGCATACATTACACCAGATTGCTAAGCAAAGTAAGTTTTTACTGGCATTAAGAAGTCTTTATAGCCTGTATTTTTGGCATAAAAACACCACTAAAAAAAGAATAAATATTTAAGATAGATATCTATATATGTATAGGCATCTATCTTCAGTGAATGCAACTCAGAATATTCATACAGGAAAAAGATACATTTTCTTAGCCTAAATACTGAAATGAATAACAATATTCCTCATTTGGCTAGATGTAGTCAAGAAAAACTGTATTTGTACTTTGGTTATATGTTGATTAGCTATGTGAAATATCAAAATAAAGGTATAACATCTCAACATGCCTCAAGGCTGGTATACACTAAAATTTTTCAATAAAGTAAGTAGTTTGGTGTAGGGTTGGGAAGCAGCATGATCCCCGGTTGACATATTACTGCCAAGGCAAATAGTGGATGCGCACTTACATGAGCAAGATTATACATTTGTCAACAGAGCTTATTTCATTTCTGTGTGAGAATTCAGTTAAGCCAGGCAAAGAGCAGATTTGCTAGAATAACTACATACACATTAATACAACCACATTAACAGAGCTCTGACATGGTAGCAAATGAGTTCACAGTACCCTTTCTTGTGATGGAATCTAATTTGGCAGCCTATGCACTGAATCAGATTTTGAAATTGATTCATCTGTTTGCTGCTTTGTTGTTTCTGTTGTTGCATCATCAAGCTAAATGGCTCTTGGGACTACACCTAGTGCCCCAAAAAATCGTGTCATGCATGTGGCCAAGATCTTAGAATTGTGATCCACTGTAGTGATTAAAGGGAGGGTCTAAGTAAACCTGACCCCAGGACTATGTTTAAATTACTCTGTCCTTCTTATTAGTTTAACTATACTAGTTATAAAGATTTTGGTTCAGAAAACCAAATAATTTGGGGGGGGCGGCGGGAGCGGGAAATGAAGCTACTAGGTATAAAATGCAAGCAAGAGTAAAGATACAGTTGGGTGGGTTTTTTTTTGTCACGTGCTTTATACTGAAACAATATCTATGAAAATTGTACTTTGTGTCTGTCTCCGAAATGAAAATGCTGAAATGTCATTCAGGAAGTCACTGCAAAATCAGAATCACTCACATATATAACTCTTACCTATTACAACAGCTATGGCTCCCAGTGCCAGTCCCAGAACCAGTATTAGGGGTGTAATGAGTAGTTTTCCAGCTGAAATACAAAATTCATTAAGCAATTCAAAGTAGGCATTTTAATTTTCCTTTTCCAGCCATTCATAAATATTTTAATATTGGATTCCCAAAAGCTAGTTTTGTTTTATAATACTTTACTGGGATTCCTATTTGTAAACTCATCCTACAAATCCAGCTAGGAGCTATCAGCACTCAATCTCACAGAACCATAGAATCATCTAGGTTGGAAGAAATCTTTAAGATCGTTGAGTCCAACCATTAACTGTACTCTACCTAAAGTCCACCACTAAGCCATATCCCCAAGCACCACATCTATATGGCTTTTAAACACATCCGGGGTGGTGACTCAACCACCTTCTTGGGCAGCCTGTTCCAATGCCTGACAACCCTTTCAGTGAAAAATGTTTTAGTTATGTCCAGTTTACACCTCCCCTGGTGCAGCTTAAGGCCATTACTCTTGTTCTGTCACTAGTTACTTGTGAGAAGAAACCAGCACGCTGCACACATTGCTTTTTGCCCTCTTCACCCACCAGAAGTCTCCGAGCACAGCTCATTTTGTACAGCACCAGCTTGCATTTACTTCTGTTTCCATTCTGAAACCCCTTAGGCATCAACAGGAATGTGATAGCTATAAAGCTACTATCATTTGGCTTCTCCAGAATCCTACTGTAGAGCAACCACCCTGGAAAGATGCCAAGCAAACCAGCATCTTTGAGAGTTTAGGTTAGCTCAAGGCAATGAGACCAGCACTTCTGAATATGCTTCTGCTTGCTTTAAAAGGTCACTGTGAAGTCCTTGTGTACAGTGTGATTTAGGTCTAAATCAAACCACAGCCAAGTCTATTTTAGATCAACTTTTAAAAGGATACGCTGCTGCTCTTACATGAGTAAGGCAGCTAGGTGGTGCAGCACACCAGCTAGAGCATAAGACTAAGAACAAATAAAACATGCTCATATTCTTTATTTCTGTTGAGTTCATGATCTGTAGAAATGCATGGAGAGAAGGCAGGGTTCCTTCTGAAACGAGTTAAAACTGAACCTTGAATCCAAGTTATCCTTGCATTGCATGCTTTCAAATGAAGAGCAGAATTTCCCTGGCTGTGTTGGCTGAGTGGCTGGACCAAAGCCGTCATTTGTCTCAGCTGTTTGAAAAATGGAGCAGGGCAGGCGTTTTAACCAACAAAACAGCAGTCTGATCAGGGATTTGAAATTAAGCAATTCTCTAAATTAAGCATGTGTTTGAAAGATCACCTCTAGAAAGGAAGGGAAAGCAAGTTTGTTACCTCTCTCCTCCCTCCCCTTCCCTCTCTCAAGTCACCTGTATCAGATTTCAGTAAATGGATTACTTCATTCAATAGTGATGTAAACCTCTCCATAACCTGAGCCACTAATTTGGGCAGTTCGAAGGAAAAGTGAGATGTTTTGGAAATATTTACAGCAGTTAAATGAATTGGTCCTTTTCATGCTTGGTTTTGATAGCTTTTAAATTTCATAGGAGTGCTGTGGGCTTGAAACATTAATTCCTAGAAGAAAAAAATTGGCAAATATTACTGGTATTACTCCAGTTGCTAGGCATCCTAATGGTAGACATTCTTGGGACTCCACTACATTGCATTCTATACACATAGAAGTTGTCAAATAAATTACTCAAGTGTAGACAGGAGAAGGAATGTAGAATGATGGAAAACCTCAATAAAACTCCAAAACGAGTGATTACAAACATTTAAAAATATTATCAGAGCCTTTAGCAATTTCAAAGTAAAGTTTATAAAAAACTGCTTTAAGGTATGAAGTCTCTTTTCTTTACTAATAATTAGAATGTTAGAAAATTATGATGTTTGGTACCAAAATTATTAAAAATTTAAACCACTAAACTGGCAACTAAGTACAAAGAAACAGTCTGCAGAAAGAGCTAAGTTAGCTTTTGACTGGGGTAATTCCTTTGCAGACACAAAGAACGGGTTCCTATGCTAATTCAGTTTAAGAACTTGTTTACTTCCATTTGACTAACTCAGAGCTGAAACAAAGCATGAGTGTCTTTTTCCTTCTGCCTGTGAATATCAGGTTTTGAGTATGGTGTAGTTCCAAAATCTTATAGGATAAAATGACCTTTCATCATAATCGGACAGTATCTCCTTGTTATCAAGGCATTCTTTCTAATACCTTTTCTCCTTATATCTCCTTTTTATCAGCATTGTATGAAACAAATACAAGATGTTCCATTTTACACATCTGAACTGAACATTACTTTGTATCAAATTCCAGTTTGACACACATTGTTTGTTTTAGTGTGAAGGATTATGAGGCTCTTAATCATAAAGGGACATCTACTGCAAGCACTGAACTTCCCAAAGGTCCACTGTCCTATGGCTGTTAGCTCTGAGACTGCTAGCTGAGAGAGCAAATGTGAAACTAGCCCCAGAGCTGAATGAAATCTTGGGTCATTAGTCCACATGGTGAACACAGCAGTAGGCTATGATAGTCAGTTTGCTAATGTTCAAAGCCAATTTTAAGGGTAACTTCAAAATAAATGGTTGTAAATAGAATAAGCCTCAGAAGAGAACCTTTTTACAATTTTACTCCAATTAATGGTAAACAATTTCTCTTCTAGGTTACTCAGCATGAAGATTTAGATATCTACGTGTCCTGGTTTGATCAGACCAGAATTAATTCTGTTCAATGACTGTGCTTTTAAGTTAAGTCTCTTCTAAGTAACTGCACTTTCTGAAGTTAATGGCATATTTTGGCAGACAGTGTCTGCTTCTAGCAGTGATAACGCTCCAGGTTTACAGTTACTACCAAGGATCAGTATGCAGAAAGACTCTTGCTTTTATACTTGCTCCTTTGCATACCAAGGTCACTGCTGGACCTTGTGTACCACATTGGGGGTGCAGAAAGTAAAAGGCTGCACCTGCAGGGAGGAGTGGACAGGACAGGTGACCCAGAACTGACCAACGAGGGATTCCAGCCCGTATACGTCATACTCAGTATAAAGCTGAGGGATCGGGAGGGCCGAGCTCTCGTCTCGTAGACCAGGGTCTACAGAGAACTCCATCCTTTCTGTCTTCAATTCTAATCTGTGTGTTCATGAATGCAGTATCAGAATCCAGCTCCTGAACACAGCTCCCATCTGCTGCTGAGTCCAGTCTGGGACACCCCCAGTGCCTGCTCCACAGCACCAGCAGTGATAGTGATGTAATTGCTGTCAGAGGGTTGGGTTTGATATTGTACATATTTTTAAATAATAATTAAAAAAATCCAATACATCGAAGTAATTTTAGTTTTCTTTTCCAATCCATAAGTCTCTCTCCCTTATTCCCTTTCTCTCCCTCCTTGGGAAAGGAGAAGATTTAATAGAATGTCTGTCAGTTATCCAATGGCCAGCCCAGCCCTAACTTTTGACACTGGTAATGTAATAATTGCACTTGGAGGTGTCTCACAGGGGTTGCATTACTTGTGATACAGAGAATGATGTTTTTCTACAAAATGAGGAAATGTTTAGGTAAACATGAGGGAGTATTTTTCCCTTGCCTGACTTTGGGTTTGGTTGCAAGTTTTAGGGTAATAAATATAGAACCTCATAAATCCTTAAAGAATTCTTTGCCATTAAAAAAACCAAACTAGTTTTAGAAAACTAATTTAATCACTATCATATGACAATAGGAAGTTTTGTCTTCCCAGTCTAAATATCATTATATGTTTAAGCAACAGAGCTACTAAAAGCTACTTAAATCAAAACAGTCATATCTATGTAGATTTAAGTTCTAATACAAGTTTGAATTTGTTTTTAAGGAGTCTTACATCAAGTGTATATAGGCGATTTCTTACAAATCAGACTAACTTAAATGATAAAGTTTCTAATGAAGCTTGTTGGATCCTAGAAAAGCATACTTCCTTCTGTGGTGCTCAAAGCCATGAATACAGAAACTGAATCTTGCACTCTGTCTTGGGAAAGGACTACATGTCCTTTCATTTCCTTTAGTAGCATCAGTACGTGTTGTGTCTTGTTACATATCTATGAAGTACCTAGCAAATGACTTTTAATATAATTCACCCAACTGAATTCAGGTGGTACTTAAGCAGCATTTTAAATTCATTTAAGACAGTTGAACATATTTTGCTTCTCTGTACAATTCATCACTAACTCCAGTTACAACCAAACATTCCATTTTCAACAACTTAACCAAGTAATTCCTATGAGAATGAAATCTCCAAGTTCGCTGGGACTGAAGAATAAAAGCAATTTCACCTTACTGGCCACAGCACAAAGTTTCTCAAAAACAATATGCTGCCTGAATACAGGAGAGAAATGTCATCAAATTCAGAGACTACTTCTGCTCCCAGGTTATCTTCCTCTCCCTGTGATTTCTATTCCTTTTACAAAACCATTAAAAGTAGGTTTAAATTTATGCTGCCATAAATGCTTTTCCCTTATTTTTATTACACAACAATTTGTGATTGTAGACACAAACACTTCTCCACAGAAACCATGATAGCATGCCAGCCTGCCATGAAGTGTTCTTTCCTTTCTACATACCACACTCACCCAGACTTGGTAGAAACAAGTCAAACAAACAACTTTCCCTGCACAAGGCTACAAGTTAACTACATTCACTTATGTATTTCTCTCATAGCAAGAAAGCAAAAAGAAATCACAGAAGAAAATCTGTCTAGGAAAACCTCACCTGTCTCCCACTGACAGCCAAGATAATGTTCTCTTAATTTCCACTACTTAGCTAACTAGAAGAGCCATTTTACTACAGGAAATCCCATCTTTATTTCTCGCTACATGCCACTAAAATTTAGAGACTATGCTTTTAATGGACTACCTCTCTGCTACCATCTCCTCTTTCCAACATCTTCCACTGACTCTCAGGCCAAAACCAAGGCCTGTACAGTAACACCTACTCATGATAATGCCCCACTCTTGCCTGATAAAGCCTAAATGTATTTACATTTACAGTTCTAGCTACCAGGATATATCTGACCCTAGGCATGATCCCTTGCTGGAATTAAACATTGCTGCATTTTCAACTTGATCTTAAACGATTAAAACCAGGAAGCTTCAGTTCAAAACAAAAAACAAAACAAACAAAAAATAATCAAAGATCATGACAAAGAAGAATCTGATGGAGGGTCTATAAAAGGCAGATATGAGAAGGTAAGCAAGCTATTATTTAACGAAATTCATTATAATGGAAGTAACCAATGAAATTATCAGGATTCAATAAAATAATAACAGAGGAATGGAAGTACTTTCTCCACATAAAATCCTACAGCCACTACTGGGCATGTTGTGGAAGCTGAAACTTAAGGAACTGCATAAACCCATCAAGGCATCTATCAGTAGTCATTAAGCACAGGTTTAGATACAAACCTTAACTAAGGAAGCATCTAAGACAATGATTACTGGAAATAGACATTGAGTGAGATCTTATTTCTATTTGACCACAGCTGGTGACAAACTCACTAGGGCAGACCTTTACACTCATAGTTCACAGGCACAGATCAATTCTGTTGAAGTTTTACAAAGACAGCTGATCTTGCCAAATTTCCACCATTCAGGATAGCAGAATCCATGAACTGAACTGACACGGTATCACAGTTAGGGATTATATCACTTCGAAAGAAAAATGTCAAGAGATCTAACCTTATAATATAATGCCTTCTTAAAAAAAAACTAAATATGTGCACACCATATGTGTGAATACAGAAATCTAGACTGTCTGACATATGCCAATCAGAGCCAAAATCAAATCCAATGGCAGAAGAACAGTGACCTGAATTCCTGAACTGTAATCTGATGTAAATTGTTGAATTTTTATTTTATATTTTTTTTAATTTTCACGTGTGAGTTCTGCTAAGACTCCGGAGTGTTTTGGTTGTTATTCATAAAGTGTTATCAGGATCAATATTAAAATTTAGATGTTTTAACAGAAAACTATGAGAAATTTAAGCAGAGGCTTTCAGCTTTGCTAATCTTTCTTGGTTTACTAATTAAGGCAAGCCACAAGTACACTTGCAAATGAGAAATGAAAGTAAAATATATCTTCTCTGTGTGTTTTTATAAATATGAACATACATCTTCAGCACTGAACTTTAACTCATATATCCACTTCCACATTTCTTTCTGCCTTCAAGTCACTGTTTGCAAATAAACTAACTTACTTACTTACTAGTTTCTTACTAAAAAGCTATTTCTTTTTAAAAGGAAAAGGTTGTGTACTATTGTTTCCTAAAACAACAAACAGGGAAAACAGAAAATTTTAATAATAGTTATGCACACTTGGACTTTGTATGTGGCATTAAAACATTCCAACTGCATACCTTACACATAAATCATTGCAATAATGAAGACAATAGTTTTATTTTTTGCAGATCTATGTTGTGGTAAAATCCACTTGTATAGAGAAGGTTTAAGCTTGGAATAAGGTTATCCATGATTCTGCATGTGAGCAGAACAGACTTAGTAATGTCTGAGCACAGTCCCTTGCTGTCACAGATACTAATTCCACCAAAGGTACCAAGATCCATTTTGAAACATCTTACACTGTTTGCCATTGTGGCTTTTACTAAAAGCTCTTCTGAAACTTAAGTACTTCGAAAGGGTTCTTGAATTTTGAGCCTAAATTTATTGATAAACAGTTTACACCCACATACTCTAGCACCAGCACCGTCTTTAATCCAGACTAGCTCTTCTCACGTGTTGGAACTTATCTCTACAAAAGGTATCAGAGTAGGCACATCCAACCATTTTGAATTTTCATCCACTTTCCCACTTCGTTCTGTATCTTTAAGACACCTCTCTCAAAGTTTGTTCTAAAGCCTTTAAAGTTCCTGAGGTCAAACTAATGGGCCTGGATGACGACTTATTTGTTAAACAAGCATTCCAGGTTTGCAAGTCTCCAAAAACTTTACAGAGCAGCAACACCAGAATTCTTATGACCAGGCCCATGAGTCTGTGTGTCAACCCTTGAGTTACTCTAATGGAAATCACCTAGTTTTCTTACTGAAACATGTTTGTCTCAGCAGTATTTTCACTGCAGGTTTGCTGACTTCAATTTCCACATGTTCAGTCTCTTACCTTTACCTCTACATTCAACAGCACCAGTTGATGAGCTCAAAGCATTTCCTCATCCTTCGTGAATTCCAAGTCATCTCCAATTTATATGCCTTAATTCAAAGTACAAGAAGTCCTGTTTTCCTTAATAGGTCCCCAAGTTTTTGACAGTTAACACAATCATTTCCTATAGTGGTATAAACAGCTTTACATGCTGTAAACTCACTACAACTACTGAACTTAATGTACATATAAGATACCAAATCAGGTAATAATTTACTTTGTCTAATTTTCTTGTGCTTCTCTAGATTGAGGAAGGTATGTATCAGGTTCAAAAGCAAATGAGAAATGCCTTTAAAATAAATAAATTAATAACTAATTCAAGTTCTTGGTATCATATTCCTATGAGAAAAATTAATATATATGGTTTAAGCTGGATTTTTTCTGAACCAAAGTGAACAGTTAAGCACCCTTCTATTTGAATGGGCAAACCCAAGCAGTTTGGTTTTTCAAACATAGATCAGGTTCAAATCCAAACAATGCTTTATTTAAACAGATCCTTGACACTGAGGTTCATTTAAAGGAGGTTCCTGCTCTGATCCACTTCTCCTAATGCTTTCAGAATAACAATCACTGCCAGCAACATGCCTACTGACAGTATTTTTCCAGTTTACTTACAGATGATTAAAAAGTTAGGAAACAGGACTTATCAGAAGAGGACACAATACTTATTTGCACACTACCTATTGAAAAAGGAAGTGCAAATGCTATACATTTAAATACATTTAACAAGCCACCTTTTGCATAACTGAACTGGCTGCCCACCCACTAGTTTTAAGTTAACTATTATTGACCTCCTTCATCGCCTCACTGTGCAGCTCCCCACAAGGAACATTCATCCACTCACCACAGACAGAGCCTCGCACTAATCTCCTTAAATGTGGTCTCTCGGGGAGGTAGCGGTATTTGCATCCAAAGATACTGAGGTTTGAGGTGTGATCTCCAAAGAAACGGAGCTGGCGGTATCTCTCCCCACAACGGTAACAGAAATTAGTGTTACACTGTGAACAGGTCATGTGGTCACACCCTTCTGTTCTCTGGATGTGGATCTGTATGGGCAGAAGAAAAAAAAAAAAGAAACTATTATTTCCCCCCTTCCCTAAGCACAGGAAAGTAGGCACTACCCAGCAGAGTCTGTGCATCAGATAAAAAGACAGTGTAAGCAATCCCCTGTTTAACTCAGCATTTGGATTAATTAATACCACAGCTGTCCCAAGACAATAATGGTTATCTAAGGCATGTTTCAGAGCATCAGATATGAGTTATTGTTTCCCAACTTCCACATATCATTTTCTGTACAATCCTCCTTTTTCAAACACTCTTTGTATCAGACAAGAACCTGAGTGGCCCTTGCCCTTCCTGAAAATGTTTTATTATTCAAGTAGCACATTAGCACCAAACTTTATTAAATATAAAAGCAGCACAGTAAATACAATGATGAACTCTGTTTGACCCCTCCACAGATGGCACCTGTGGCCCCACTCCCTTTCCCATTACCACCACAAATTCATTTGGCATTTTGTAATAAACACCAGAACAGCTCTGATGTTACAGTGAATCATTTGAAAAGCAGAGGATTTTTTTTGTTGCTGTTGTTGTAAAAAAGGATTCTGCAAACCGTATAAAAGAATTACGCCAAGCTTTCATAATCCTCACAGTAAAACATGAAGTTGGGCTGCTTAGGATCTACATCCATCTTTCACAGAATGGTTGGGGCTGGAAGGGACTTCTGGAGATCACCTAGTCCAAGTCCCCTGCTAAACCAGGTTTATCTACAGCAGGTTGCCCAGCACTGAGTCCAGATGAGTTTTAAATGTCTCCAGAAGAGCAGACTCCACAACCTCTCTGGGCAGCCTGGTCTGATTCTGGGCAGACAGTGCTCTGTCACCCTCACAGGAAAGAAGTTTTTCCCTACATTTAGGTAGAACATCCTGTGTTGTAGGTTGTGCCTGTTGCCAGGCACCACTGAAGAGTCTGCCCCCATCCTCTTGACATCTGCCCTTTACATATTTACAAGCATTGACAAGATCCCCTCTTAGTCTTCTCTTCTCCAGGCCAAACAGCCCCAAGGCTCTCAGACTTTCCTCATAAGAGATGCTCCAGCCCCCTAATCATCTTCATATCTCTCCACTGGACTTTCCCCAGTAGTTCCCTGTCTTTCTTAAACTGGGGAACCCAGAGCTTGACACAGTACTCAAGATCTGGCCTGACTACAGCAGAGTAGAGAGAGGAGAAGGCCCCCCTTGACCTGCTGGCCACACTTATCTTAATGCACCCCAGAATCCTTCCGCTGATTGCCTGCATAAATAACTCCATTTTACTCCACGTAGTCTCCTGCAACACTGGTACATTTACCTACTTTGCACAGATTTTGCAAGGCTTCAGTTTTAGTTATTAATTCCGAGAGGAAAGAGGGGAGCCCTCAGGCTGAGTATTTCACTAAATCAACTACGATTACACTGCAACTTGTAAATCTTGCCAATTAAAAATATAGTTAACAGGGTGGTAAGCATACACTTTTCCTAGCTTACAGAAGTGAAAGACCATGTTCCACAGTTGAATCGTAGACAAAAATTGCCTAGTAATTGAGGTTGCAAATGAACCTTGGAGGTCATCTATTTTAACCCCTAGCTCCAAGCTGGGCTACCTTGAATGTCAGATGAGATTGCTCCAGGCCTCATGCTACTAGATTTAAAAAATTTCCAAATATGGGTATGTCAGTCTCTTTGAGCAACCTGTCCCGTGCTTCACCACTCTCCCTAGAAATACTTATTTCCCTTACATCCAATCAAAATTTTATTTGCTGAAACGTGCAGATGAATGAATGCCTCTTGAGATTCTTATCCATATCAATATGTGTTTATTTTGTAGTGAGGTAAAGCCAAGGCATCACCACTCAGTGGCCCTGCAAGCAGCAGAGATGCTGAAATCTCAGGTACAACTGAGGCCTCTCACCTCAAGAGAGGCTTGTGACTCATGGGGTATTCAACATTCTTGAGAGGGTTAACTGTGTGTGTTTTCTGGTGCTGGTCAGGGTTCATCTGGGATCTGAGAAATCATGCTCACCCACACAGCTACTGACACTGGCACTTTGTTACACATATAAAGTGTATAAAGAAGTATACACTTCTGGTAAAAGATTCCAGGGCAGATGTAGTTAACAGTAGTTCCAGATACACCTGTCAACATTCCTGTGCCAACACTAGCCATCTCAGAATTCATACATCTACACTTTGAAATGCTTCTTTTACACCTAGAGGGGGGAAGACATTCATAAAACAGAGGATTGGGCTATAAAGTATTCTTTTCTAGTGGGCAAGTATTCTAGTGGACTTGCACTCATCCCATAGAACAGATGCAGACAGACTGACCAAGCAATTATCAGCCTTTACCCTGAGTTAGCCTGCTGCATCACAGGTACCTTATTTTCCAAAAGCAAATGAAAAAATTGTTGATGAGCTTTATAAGTCACTTGACTTTCAAACATTCACATGTTAAGTATTGACTGCAAGTAAAAGAGAAAGAAAAATCTACCCAATATTATACCAACTTAAGCTTAACTACTGAAGTTATACACTATTTTCTTCTAAAAGGGTACTGTCGGTTTGACTCTTGCTTTTACTTTTCAGGTTTTATATAAAAATGTTGACCCTACTCATGTAGCCATAGTCTAATTAAATTACTGAGATCTCAACTTGAACTGAAATTAAGGAATTTTAATAATGACTTAATGTATTTTAATGAATGAACTTTAAAATTTAATTCCAATTAGCTTTGCCAGGGACTGAAATTCAGAAGCACCTACAAAAAATTTGGCAATTTTAGAGGTCCCTTTCCTTATCTGATGATTCAGTGAGATAACTCCATCTTAAAAATGTAAATGAGGGAATTAAATCTTATGACACTAATAAGAATTAACTGTCTGTCTCTTCTTTTTGAATCAAGACTGTTGAATTCTCTCTTTTCCATCCTACCAACCTAATCTATTGAATTATCATCCATCCTAAATGAAAATCTATATGAGCCTGGAGCCTATAAAAATCCCTACATCCCAAACCTGAACTTCACATTTGAAAATGAAACAATTTTTCTTTGATAGTAGGAACTTTGAGGAGCTGCTAGCAATAGCTTTATACGTTGTATCATCAATATTATTCTTTCCTCTTGGACACTGCCAGTCATCCTTCTACCTACAGTTTTCCAGAAGCATCCCAGCTCCAGTTAGCCAGGAACTACTCCTGTATCACTTCTGAAACTAATTGTTTCTGCTCTAAATCCTCCAGACATACTGTCCTCTTAAAATATAAAGAGGTTGACAGGATTTATTTTACTATGGACACATTTGCCTCTTCAAAAAGTAAAGTGAATACTTATCTGTACATATATAACTGTCTTGAAAAGTTGCAAATTCGGAACAACTGTTTGTACTTCCCTATGCTTTTTTGTTGCAAAAAACTCACGTTTTTAGTGATGAGAAAATTCAGTAAAAAAACCCCAAAACAACACAACACACAAACAAAAACTCAAACCACCTTGGATGCAGAGCTTGAGCTCCCTATCATATGCACACATACTGACAATGTCAGATGAACTTTGTATGATTCAATCAGGCTGCTTTCAAGCCTAAGGCACGACATCTCACCAGTTCAACTTCAGCTCTGGTTCACACAGACATGCCTCCCTCCCCTCAGGATAATCCACTGACAGAGATGGATTACAAATCTATAGGTTGGGAAAGCAATCACCAATGGGTCAGATATCACGCAAGTGTTCCTTTTCCATTGGCAATACTGTGGCATGCAGCAGGCAACCAGGGGAACGCAAGGGGCCGGGAATGTGGCTTGCTGTCGTCAGCTGCAGTCACATGGCATTTGGTGCCTTGTAACTGCAGGCTTCCCAGCAGCACGGTGGGGGTGGAGGAGGCAAGGTGAGGGCATGATGACTGAAAGCCCAGCTTCTGCCTCCAAGCATTCAAGTCAGTGTTACTAGCTTCATCCTGCATTCAGAGCCTGCTCAAACCCGGAGACGTATCCTCACCTTGTGGGGAAAAGTTTAATCATTCAGAAACCCAAGAATGGCTCCTAGAACAAGAGGGGCAAAAATTACACACTAACGACACAGCACACAGAGCTCAGGGTCTTAAGGAAACAACTGAAATCGCATAGTGGCTATTTCAGACCCTCACTTTACCCTCTCTGCATGTTACATGCCTTCTCTCACAGAAATCTTCCAGGGAAACCACTTCAAAGAGATCTGAGGATGAGAGTGGCCATTCCTCCCCTACCCCCACTCTTGAAGAAAACTCAGTGCACAGCTTTATCCTTCCATATACAAGGGCTCTCCTCCCTCAGACGATGAGAAATAATTTACAGAGTACCTTCAAAAACTATGCCCTGAGTTATTTGATAACGCTCATATTAATCAGAACAGTGTATCCACAGATGAGACGTATATACTCCTTGATTTACAGACATACTTGTTTACTTAAATTTCTGCTGCTGTTCAAAGCTTTCTAAACTAGAGCTGCTGTTTGGTGTTTTCATCAGACAGTGTTGTTTTTGAAATCTGTGGTAAGATAACACCAACATGTAGTACTCGCTTGGTTTGCTGTAGTGTAAAAACACTTCTGGAAAGAAGGCATTTTGCTGCAAACATGTTGCTGCCAGAAATTGTAAAAAATAAAACAGCAGTAGGAAAAGACAAGTTAGGTTATAGATTTTTATGAAGAAGAATCTAACAACATGTAGCAAAGTTGTACTCATTAGCCTGCTTCCTCTAGAGCAAGACCAACGCTTTTTGGGCAAGTCTTACTGAGAAAATATTTTGAGAAACTCAGCATAGACTAACGTACTATAAATTTGGGAAAGGCTCTATTAAAGACAAAAAATATTACAAAATTAATTTAAGACATAGTTTTAAAAAAGCAGTATTTTGCAGTATTACCATACTGACATATAGTCACAATGTGAATCTATAATTACGTATTTTGACAGTGTGTAACATTTTTATTTGCATATCTTCAAGACCAGGTAAATATAAGCTATTCTTATTAGGTCCACGACAGCTGTGTCCACCTACAGGAAGTAATCAAGTTTCAGCTTATTTAATAGTGTCCACTAGAATTCACATTACAAAGGATTATGTTCTTTCAGAGCACTTGCCAAAACCACTGAAAAACTTCTGAACGCTTGCCTAAGGATCTGCCTATATATACACATACACACCATAAGACCTGTTTTCTCACCTGCACACCCAGACAAGATAATAAACTTCTCTGTGGTACAGCTACTTAAAAGAGTTTGTGTGCGTATATATAATTATCTCCAGAAGATATCTGTAAAATATGGTCACAGTTTACACTGTAATCAGCATCACACTTCAGAAGTTACCAGTAATTTTACAAGTTCTCAGTAAAGAAATTCTAACTACTGAAGTTTCTACCTTTAATTTCTGTTAGCTTCAACTGTAAAGATACAGTATCTTGACATTTACAATTTAAACCTGACTTTTCCTCAACTGATTTGTCAATTTTGTCTGCTTCAAATTTTTAACACATGAAAGAGGTTAAGTAGAATATATGCACATATCAAAATAAAAAGCATTGTCAACTGAAACATTGCCTATGTGGATCTAGAACAAGGATAAATCAAATAGTATGTTAACAACTCTGCTTTCTCTGTCACTCTTGTCCCTGTTTTATTTGGAAATGTGATAGTCATCTGATTCAATGTTATTTTATATAGAGGTTTGGGGAGGATAGCTGAAGAGAGAGGCAGAAAAAGTATTAGCTCCAATCCCCTGACTCCCAAATTATTTACTTTTAGTATTTTTATCCTCATGTGCCCAGACATCTATTAATGCTTTGATGAAGAATGCTACATAAGATGTGGTATTTGTAACTACTCAATAACTGATTAAGAAAGAAAGAAAAGTAACAGTACCACTAACCGCTAAGTGGCCCTTCTGATTACTTGCTCTTTGTAGGTTTGATTTAAGAACAATGTGTTGATACAAACATTCTGGAGGTTGCAGGCAGGAAGAATTTTTTTCACCTCTGAAGAAAAAAAATACCAGGAGTAGGGGTAACAATACAGAAAAGCCTGATTTCCCTCTTCAGTATTCACTTATAGTACCACATTACCGGAAAGGACGTGTTAACATAAGGTTCTTTTCTGTGCTAGTTTCATAACCTTCCATACTGCCTCCCACCATGCAGGACTTTTTATTTTCTTTTGATTAAAGAAAAGAATGAAGCTTCAGGCTTCAAAATTAGTAACTTAACCTGCGTAAGTTTTAAGCATCCAGCCTTTTCTCTTGAAGACACTGAAAACAGTTGAACATTTGGTGTCTTAAATTTAAAACTTATTAAGGATGAACACGAGTGTTAACAGTTTTAGTGCTTTTCTCTTTCCAGCTCGCAGTCCTATTCACCTGTTTTTCCATATTAATTTTTATTTTTTCTTGGTGCATTTTATTCTTTTTTGGGGGCAACTTATTTCAATATTTACATCACTTGCCTTGTCATAAAATCAGAAGCTGGACAGAAGTCAAAGAATTAAACCCAAAACACATACTTCTGCCCACTCCAAGAGGAACAGAGTTTCTGAAAGTATTATAATGTAAGACTTCCCAGAAAGTGAACATTTTTAGAATGGGCTCAAACTTATCAACTCTTACCAAAGAGCAAGCTGTTAAAACTGTTCAAATGTCACACGTGTGCAGGAGAAAGGGTAAAACGGTTGACTGCTAAGTTTTCTTAGTGTTTTGTTTTGTTGTTTTTTTTTTAATCTTTTAATGGCAAGCTATGGCATCACAGGCATTTCTTTTTCCAAGATCGAAGTAAGATACCTACCTAAACTAATAAACATTCTCTTATTTGCACAGGATAGGCTCAAGGGTGTGACATGTGACAAAAGTACATGTCAGACATTTACAAGGAAATCTTCCCATTCAATATTTGTTTCCTACAAAATGTTCCAGCTTCCTTACTCAGTCCTTTCCATGAAGTAGATGTAGAGTAGGAGATCGGTTCAGATTAGCTACTCCCTTTCAAAAAAGGAGGACAGTCGCTCACCACTATAGTACTGTCAAGGTTTTGACTTACTACTCTCAGTAGATAGAGATAAGTGCTCTGGAAAAAAAAAAAAATTAAAAAAAAAAAAAAAATAGTGAACAACCATAATGGCCACCTTCCTTAATGGCTGCTGGGGCAGGGGTGTGTGGGGCTGCTGCATCTCATTTAAGTAGTGGGAAATATTTCCTATTTTGGAAAAAATTGATGACATTTTTTAGGATGTGGGACTGCATTTCAGTGTTGAAAATTAAACTAATTCATGAGAATAAGACTAAATGTTAAGTTTTTCACAAGCCTAAAAACTTCCGGTTTTGCCAAATGTTAAAGTCTCCCTTAGTTTGTTGATAGAGTACTTTCTGTCTTAGTCAGAAACTGAATTCACTCGAGTTCTTTGGGAAACCTGACAAAGAGCATCATATTTCTCTAAGCCTTTATATTTCTTTAAAGCTTTATTTTAGGAATAATTTAGTCTGTAACACACATTCAATATAAGCATGCATCAAAGCCCCCCCTTAGGATTTCCATGTTTCTTTTATATGCCAAGATTCTGTAGAATCAGTGTGGGAACCAGCAAGTAAAACATCTGACCTGGTTTTATCAATATGTCATTGACAAGAATCTGCACACCAAGCGTCAATTACATTTCCAATGCCAAGCAGAAGCTACAAATGTTTACTTTAAATACATATTTAAACAGTTTGAAGCCGCTACCTACAAGCCAAGGGAGAGCAGCTCACCTTGCATTTTGGACACTTCTGGGCATTCCTCTGCCCGTGTTCGATTTCATTGGCCCAGTGACGCAACAGCTTGTCTCCCTTCTTGTATTCTTTGCAGTTAACGCCTTCATGCCAGGGAGAGTGGCACTTGAAACACCAGACAAACTGGCAAGATGGACACTGGATCTGTACAAATAAGAAAACACCACACGTTTGCAAGCTGGGCGCTGACCCAACTGGTAAGCTCATTTTAAAACCACTGCTCTTCAATTAAGAGAGTAGCTGCCCAAAGGTCTAATATCTTTTGAAGGGTCTGTTTTAAAAACACAAGGAAGTTGTAGAAGCTAACTTGTTCTTTTTCCTTTAGAAGGGAGAAAATACAGAACTAAGTGCCAAAGCTAAGAAAGGCCCAGTCAAACAAAGCACAATTAGCTTGGTTTAAGGACAGGAGATGCTTCTCAAGCATACTGTACACCTCAAAAGCCAAAATGCAAAATCCAGGAAGCTTATTCGGTTGCCTTCAATACATGTGAGTTCACCTAAAAATTAACAGCCAATTTTCAGCGCAGTGGATCTTGGTCTTCTAGTTGTACACTTCACTGCCAACGCTATTACCAGGGAGTACCTGGTCTTCTGGAGGGGCTCTACAGGGCTCAGAATAAGTTATGAAGCTTATATCAGAAATGGTCCTGGAAAAAGGGGGCATTAGCAGGGGTGTCAATCATGAGGCCACAACTACCACCTAGAAGCCAGGCACCTTTTACCCTTGATTGTGTAAGGGCAAGCTGAGGCTGTGCCAAAAAGCCCGTTTGCTACAGACCACGTGTAACAGCAAAAGCCACAAGCCAAGTGCCTTAAACTGAGAATCTATTCTTCCCACTCCTCGGGCTTTAAATCGTTGTGTTAAACAGATACCATCATCATCACGTCTTTCTCCAGAGCGCAGCTATTTTTTTTGAAAAAAAGTCTATGACAGCTGCTGTATTTGAAAAAGGAATAGACACACACTGCAGGTGCTTATCTGATAAAAGACAGGCCTCCTACCTGGATCATGACTAAGGAAAGAAAGAACTAGAAGCCACATCAGACACAGGCACAGCTAAGCTCCTGCAACATCTTCACTTCTGCCGAGTTTGGCAACAAAATGTCTCAGTCTGAAAGATGGGAAGGCACATCTGTCAAGTGACCGCTGAGCCCTGTTCAACACCTCCAGTTGCAGCCCACCTCAATGTGGCCGAAGCAGTAATCTACGAGTGCATGACCTCAATTAAATGTAGATTGTTTTATTTATTTTTATTGCA
>WUAM01000038.1:1567010-1599797 GCA_024336885.1 Actenoides hombroni
CCAAAAACAAATAAAACCCCCTAAAACCTTAAGAAACCCCCCCAAAGTAAAAAAACAACAAAACAAAAAACAGGCCCAGAAGAAAGCTCAAGGTTAACAGGGCTAAAACTGTTGTTGATCTAATGAGCCCTGATGGTCCCAAACTGATCCATATGGTCAGGTATCCGCAACACATTTCCAGAGTTCCTGGATCTAAGAACAGTGCTGGACCCAGGTCTGCACCCTTCACGCCTGGCAAGCTTTAACAGCTCAGACTCCATGCCAAAGCAGCAGATCCTACTTGGTCTGGGAGCAGCAGACTTGTGTTTGCTTGGCACTGAGCCCAAGTTAATAAACCCTGCTGGATATAGAGAGTCTGCAAGGACCTGGCTTGAGCATGTTTGTGTCTGCCTCAAGAAAACTTGAATGAGCAAATGTTGATTGTGCAAGTGGAGCTGACCACCAGCCCAGTTCCTTTCTTACTGAGTATCTCTGTGCAGGAAAAAGGGGTTTAATGGTGCAACCAGCATCTCTTTCTTGGAGTTACTGTTTCAAAGTTGGCAAGTTTGATTTCCCTAGATGGGTTATTCTTTAACATGCTCCATTATGGGAATCTGCTGAACAATACACTAAATATCACAGGAACACCTCAGATTTGCATTCAGATCTTACTGCTGCATAGTGGTACCAGAAGACATGTCAGAGGTTCGACTAACACACTATTTAAGCTAAGAAAGGAGAAAAAAAAGTAATCTCCAAACCCAACCCAAACTCAGCAATGGAGACACATGGGCTCTAACTGAATGATAATTTAGTCAGGAGCCAGAGGATTAGAAGAGTTGTAACAAAATGGTATAAACACCAAGGTTTATACTGTCTTAAAAAAAAAATAATCTCTGCTCTGTTACCTCTGTTCTCTCAGCAGTGCAGTGAAACCTAAGCAGAGCAAAGAGGTTAAGTATATGTTAGAGAGAGAAAGGCATCTGAGGATGGTGGCAGGATGGTCTCAGCCCAAAGCACAACAGTGAACATCTCATCAAGCAATCACTGTCATGGTGCCCTGAGCAGTCTCAGCTCAGGGTGGAGGCAGGTCTGCCTGTGGGACAGAGGAGAGGCAGCTATCCCAGGAATACACACACTCTTAGGAGGAGCTTCCCTGGATTTCATTTCCAGCTCTAAAAGGTGAGCAGAGCTTTACCACATGCAAACAAGGTTATGCTCAAACAGTTTGGCTTTTATACAGACCAGTGTAAGTACAGGAGAAGCATATACTCAAAGGTATTAAAAAACAAGAACAACTCAAACAAACAAAACTCCACAAACTACATGCTGGGTAACATCCAGATTTTATGCCTCTAGGACACTGATTCATCTGTAGCAGCATGTGAAAATTGAACTCAAACGTATGACATCACTAGAGTGACTCTTCTCAGAAGAATCACCCAGTACATCATCGAGCTGTTCCTAAAAAGCAGATGATCACTCCAGCACTAGAGCACTCAAACACACTAAACTAGGAAAACAATTTGCCACACAAATATAAAAAGCTATTGCACTACTGCAAGGATTAGTACAAGCTCTGCTGAGATAACTGTAGGTATAATAATTTCAAACCAAATAGTCAAATTAATTCCATCCACAACTACTTCAGCATTTCAGGGATTTTAATTTTTTTTTAAGCATCAGTAAAATACTAAAAGAGGCAAGCCCTTTTCCTAAGGGTAAGCTAAGCTACAACGGAGTAACACTTCACAGTGAGAAGGCACATTGTACCTGGCATCTAAGCTGGTAGTTAGGAAGCACTGCTTATTTTAAACGCTAGTTAGAACAAACCTGCATTTATAAAATGAAGGCCTGTAATGCCGAATACTTTCTGTATTTCATGCCCACACAGAATATGATTAATATATGTGGTAAGAGTCAAGTGCGGTTCCAGTGTTTATTTTGAAAATATGTTTTACACCCACTTGAAGTAAATAATTTTTATCCTCTGTAATAGTTTCACCTTTTCAAGTTTGGCAAAGATTGATCCTTTTCCTGTGTTTTGAACAGGAATGAAGCAAACGGAGCCAGTTTGCTTATTAGCAGTAACTTCAATGGAGCCTTGTCTTTCCAAAACAGTCCATCTTTGTTTGTGCACTAGCATCAGCAACTGATGTAAGTACAGCTTCAGAGGTGGCCTGTTAGGCTACCTGCTGCTGCAGACTCAGGAGGTGCTACAGAATGGAAAAGAAAAAAACCCACACAAAACAACAAAGAAAACAAAACACACACACACACATCTCTTATAACATGGGTAAAAATAAATGGGTTTGTCCTTTTCCTTGATATTTTTTATTTTGAAGAGCCTTAGCCTTCAACATCAGCTTATCATAATGCCAAACCCCGCAGTTTTAAGAAGTCTCTAAATTTCAAAGTACTGCTGTGTATGAAGAACTTCAGAACTCTCGGTATACAAACAGCATGGTGCATTTTCACAGCACGAGGAATGACTCGGATATGTCTAAAAGCAGCTGAGCTGCAGTACGGCATTAAATGTCAGGCATCACACAGTTCTTATACCCAGCTGCGCTTCACTTCTGTAAAGCATCTCAAGAGGGGCTAGCTCTGCTTACAGCCCATAAGGGGAAAGCAGGCTCTCATTACTTTCATTCTACAGAAAGGTAACATTTAAACAATCGGGAGAGCAATATGTACCTCCCTCCAATTCTCGACATTTTATTTGAAAACATTTTGAGGGGTGGGGGGGGGATGGTAGGAGCCAGACTACACTGGTCTGCCTACTGCCCCAAAATGCAGTGATACCAGCAACAGAAACCAGAAACAGATGGCATGGAACTTGAAGTCAGAAAATTAT
This sequence comes from Actenoides hombroni, assembly GCA_024336885.1. NCBI lineage: Eukaryota > Metazoa > Chordata > Aves > Coraciiformes > Alcedinidae > Actenoides > Actenoides hombroni. The sequence goes on from WUAM01000038.1 coordinate 1,569,847, forward strand.
TTCCGCCCCCTGAGCTTTCTTTTAAAGGAAATCTTTGTTAGCTACACAGAAAGCAAAGTTCAAACTACACCAGAGAAATGCTGATTTATACTTGTCATCTAGCCTGGCCCAGTCTGGATGTAACATAACCTGGGCAGGCTGTACCTGGGCAGCTGTATTACAGCTATATTCCTTAAAGAAGGAGTCATTCTACTTTAAAATGGACACATACAAATGAGCATTTTCTAATTGGAACTTTACTCTTAACTCAGAGATACATATACTACAGAAACCAGTAAATTGTTCTTGCTTCTCACCTATTAATGCTGAAAGAAAAGTGAACAATGTCATGTCTAATCTGCACCTCTGCAGAGAAAATAGTTTTCTATCAATGCACCAAATTATCCCCTGTAAAATACCAAGAATGTTATGCCTAAGGAGGGGGGGGAAGGAACAAGTATTTTGGTAATGCACAGATGCAAGTGAAGGGACAGTATGGTCTACAGGACCTTCATATTCTACAGGGGAAGAAATAAAGGTCCCTTTTTTTCATAAGCAAAATCCCCTTGCTTTCTAGTTCACTGGGAAAATTGCTCTTTCACTTTTGCTGGTAAGTTGCAAATCAGTGAAGAATGACTTTCCTTGTAGGTTTGGGTAATGGAGAGTGCAACAAAATGAAACAAATCGCCAACCAAAAATACCCCAAACCACCACCAACAAAGATAATAGAAAATAACTGAAGGGTATACCATGGTTCTGGACTTCATAGTGGTAGGTGCTAACCAAATGAAATCAGAGTAGACATGATTCAACAAGTGAAAACCAAAGACAGTGCAAACTTTTACTAAGCATTTTACATCTGCCTTCAAGGTTGTGGTCCATGACTGTTTTTGTGGTTTGAGTACTAACTTCAGCAGTCCAGATCCCCTACTTTTAATTTGTTCCACTGATATCCTGGAATTCTCCATCAAACTCCTTTTATTTAAAAAAACCAAACAAAACCCAAACAAACAAAAAAACCCCAAACACCACAAAAACAAAAAAACCCACCAAAACCCAAACAAACACAACAACAACAACCCAACAAAAAAACAACCAAAACCTCCTGTGAAACCGATTCGCTTTTTCAGTCCATTTGTCCTTCCTCCTTACTATCAAATCGTACAAATTGTCAGTGCTGCAAAACCAGCAAGAATGAACAGCCAGAACTAACAGTAATTAGCTTAGAGGCTACTTAAATTGCATCACCACCAAACAGGAAAACAGACTGGGTTTCTTGTATACCACCTCCTCCACTGGACATCTTAAGTTATTGTCAGTTGTTCATTACTACACAAACTATACTCCATAGGGTACTTTTCACTTTTATTCCCCCCTTTATTAATTTCTTAGTATAGCAGACTTGCAATAGATTGCTTTCTAAATCCCTTTCTCATCAAGTCATCCCACCATCTTCTCTGTCAACCATGACCTGCAACCTCACTGTAGTCAAGAGCTGTCACTCCCCTCCTGAGAAGGACTTCGCTAGCCAGAGTGGGGTGTAAACTGCCAACCTCAAAAGGATCCAGAAATAGTTCAAAATGGTGAGGATCTCCTGTATGCTGGCATTAATTTAATAATTGTTTTCTTAGTTTTAATTTATATTTTCTGATATGGCAGGAAATACCCAAGTGACCACCAAAACAACTAGAATGACCAGTCTTTCCTCCTAGTCAGTGGAGAATGAGGAAGGTGACTCTGGCAATTCAAAGAAGGTGGCAAATGTCAACAGTACTTTTAACGTGTGGCTTTTCTTTTTTTTTTCTCCTAGACTTTTCCCCACCTCAGGGACTAGAAGTAGCCCAAGAAACTTAACTTCTCAGAGTACCAATGTCTGACAAGTATTCAAAACTTAAAAAAAAATAAAATCAAAATCAAAGAACTTTTATATATATATATATTTGTGATGGATGTCCATTTCAAATTGCATTTAAAATGGCCATTTATTATTAATGAAAATATAACCAGAGACTTTACTAATAAAAAAATAGTAAGATTTCTATTGTGTCAGAAGCTCATGAGACCAACCTTGAAAGAGTCCATCAGGATGTCCTCCTTCACATGTCCTCTGAGGACACAAAGTCTTTGTTCTCCTTTCACACTGGTAACACACATGTGGGTGAAGGCATAACAATGACATGGCAGTTCCTGCTCCATGTGACATTCACAGAGAGAGTCACCTGGGCCCAAATGTTGCAGGCTTGAGCAGACACCACCTCTTCAAGTGATACTGTTAACAAGATTTGCATTAACTACAACATTGTCTACACTAAAAAAGGTACAAGGAACAGCAAAGTTTCAGGACCTTTGAAGAACATGTTAGTATCTCATCCTTCAGGAGGAAGGCACTCAAAAGCAAGAAGCTGAGAGGGAATCATGGCATACATAACTGCAATCCAACCAACACCAGTACATCAAAGGTTTGACCTTTTTACTCCAAAGCATGCCTTCCAAAGGCTTTACAACATATACTTAAATGCAGCATCAATTTAAATTCTCAAAGCTCATTTAGTTTTCACCACCTCAGCCACAGATTGAGACTCTAGCCTCATCCTCAACACTGAGGACCTCTTTCAGGAGCGCATTTACACACACAGATGTCCCCAGGGGTGCTGGGAAATGATGCAGCCACACACCAGTGAGGGCCACAGCTGGCACCACCAGCACAGGCAGTGACTTGAACAGCTTCAGCACCAGAAACCAACCAAAATCTTGATTGGCAAAACCAATCTCCATAGCCTGGAGCAAAACCCCAAACCACAGTATCAGTTTTCTGCTCGAACTTTTATTTTTCCCTCCACAGTCACATACAGGACTCCCTTAAAAAAAAAAAAAGTGAGGATAAATCTGCAAGATATTCTTAAGAATACACCTAAACTCAACAAAAATCTTTTTCTTAAAGACCTCTTAATTTGCTTTCTCATGTAACACACCAACGTGAAGCTCGACTCCTTTCCCCTTCCACAGGAGCAGGTGTTACCTGCTCACATGGATTTTATATCAATGGGAACATTAAGGTTTTATTTGTCCTGTTAGCATAGGGATAGGTTTTATAGAAAATTATTTGTACAAAACCAAATTAATACTAAAAATCTTTCAGAATATGTAAACAAGTAATTATCAACGTGAAAAAGCTCCCCTTCTTTGCCCTTTCATCTTCTGTTGCTTTCTCGAGCACCAAGTGAATTAAAAATGGAAATTATTTTACTTCAATAATGTGTTTAGAAAAATTACACTGCATTAAGTTATGCCTCTGCCTGCTACTATTCATCAAACCTAGTGCAGGTCAGCGAGGCTATGTGCTTTCTGCTGTGGGGGGTTTTTTTGGCATCTACAGTGAGCCGAAACCCACAGCAGAGGCATCAGTTAGTCCCATGGTCAGAGAACACCAGTGCTGGTACACCTGGACAGATGCCCATTGAGCTGGGACACTCTCTGACAGAGACACACCAAAGTCAGACCAAGAGAGCAGCTGGCAGAAAGCTTTCACAGCCCCTGGAAGCTCTGAAGTGTGCAAGATAAAGAGATCTTTCACCTCTCCTCCCAGGCTGTGTGTGGGGGCAGAGAGAGGTGGAATTCTCAGCAGAGGAAAATAACTTGTGAGGAAGCATGGCAGAAACTGCAAACCTTGGAGGAATCCAAACCCACAGGCTTCTCAGTGTTCATTAAAGGGAACAACAAAATGCACAAATGCTTTCTTACTTTGTCTGGGTGTGCATATTACCAATGCTGGTTAAGTATGGGCATGGCAAATTTTCTATTCCTTAGAAGACACATTCACTTTTAGGAAAAGACCTAAAGATGCTCATGAAAGAGTAGCTTTGAGGACAGCAGACCAAGCTTGATACAGGTATCCACCCTTTTTGAGGTGGAAAACAGAGGCAGTTGCTCCTGCCTAGGAGAGGGACCAAAGGACCACACTAAAACTGGGAAGTGATTACAGAAAGGAAGCAAGAACCAGGAGACCATTGACATACCATGATACACCCGAACAACCTGGGCATCTTGGGAGTGTGTCCAGATTGCATTAGGAAGTTTAAGTAGCAAAGAAGCAAGACCTGCATAAGGTAATGGTTTGTTCAGCTTCCAACATCAGAATAAAAACGTCACAGCCAAATAACTCTACTCCACTCTCGCGAGAGCCCACGAGACCCCACCTGAAGTACTGCATCCAGTTCTGGAGCCCCTATTACAAGAAAGATATGAGCGTGATGGAACATGTCCAAAGAAGGGCCAAGAGGCTGGAGCACCTCTCCTGTGAGGACAGACTGAGAGAGTTGGGGTTGTTCAGTCTGGAGAAGAGAAGGCTCCAAGGAGACCTTATTGTGGTCTTCCAGTATCTTAAGGGGGCCTACAAGAAAACCAGGGGTGGGTAGATTCAGATTAGACATTAGGAAGAATTTCTTCACCATGAGGGTGGTGTGACACTTGAACAGGTTGCCCAGAGAGGTGGTAGAAGCCCCATCCCTGGGAGTTTTTAAGGCCAAGCTGGATGGGGCTCTGAGCAACCTGCTCTAGTGGGAGGTGTCCCTGCCCATGGCAGGGGGGCTGGAACTAGATGATCTTTAAGGTCCTTCCAACCCTGACAATTCTATGATTAAAAAAACCCAAGCCAACTCCAAAAGTTGACTTTTGTAAAATAAGATAACCTATTGGTTAAACTCAGTAATTGACAGCCTTAAATTCGGAGAAGAATAGCCTGTTTTCTTACAGACCCAAAAGACTTGTAGAAACCATAATCTGGTGTCTGAATTTCTTACCAGCCAAGAATAACCCAAGTGTACCCTGCTCATTTGAGTGCTCTGGTAAAGCACAGGTAAACTGTGAGAGCCTAGGCTGACACCCCAGGAAGGAGAGAAGTGAACAGGTCAAATGGGACGGGATGCAGGTATGGCAGCAGCCACTGACTGTGCAGTGCAGGGCCTTTCCCCCTGCCATGGGGAAGCACCCCTTTCTTTCAGCATGACTGACCTCCCAAAAGCAGGGAAGTCATGACCTGAGTATTCACTATAACTCATTTAAATACTCACCTCAGAAAACAATAAATTAGAAAGGAACAAAAAAACAACTACAAAACAAGCAAAAAACCCTCCACACCCACAAAAAAACCCCAACAAAAAAACCCCAAACACAACCAAACAAAAAAACCAAAACATCAGCCCAACCCCCCCCCCCCCAACAAAACAAAAACTACTTTAAAAAAGCCACAACCAAAAATCTTGGTCTACCTTTGCATTTAATAAGATTATACCAAAGTGTGCTTAGTTACTTGGAGTTACTTAGCAGATAATTTTTATGTGTATGCTGCTCTCTTAAAGGAGCAATGCTTAAAGAGGTACATAGATGTTTCCTCATCTACAAACTCCAACCTCCACTGGGTTCTGACTGGATTAACCCAGATTCAGATCAATTCCAATGGAATAATACTGTTAACTATTAACAATAGTTAGCATTATAACTAAATCCTTTCCCATGCTTTTCTTAAAGATGGGGAAAAAAAGTTAGCACCTATAAACTGTTAAGGAAGAGAAAAAATACATGGTCTCAATCTTTGTTGAGATACATCACTTCAGTCTTCAGGTGGAGCTAAGTGAAACCCATCACCAACAGTGACAATTTATCCTACAATTATTTATATCAAAAAAAAAGAGGAGATAAGTAGCTCATTCTTCTACTATTTAGTAGGCAGGGTCCCAAACAAACACAAAAGCTGGAAAAGGCTCCTGCATTCACATTTGCCAACCAGTGTCCTTTCAAATAAAATATACATAACCATGTATTTGCACAACCTACTCAGTAACCTGTATTACTGTGCCTCTAATATAGATAAGCCTAGCTGGTATCATCAGCAATAGTTAATTGTTTCACCAGCAATGGACGCTGTTATGTTTTACTGTTGTACCTATGTTTTCCTAACTGAAAGTGGTGTTTAGCATAAAAGAAAAGCTCTCATAACCAAGTTAGAAGAGAAGTATGCTCCTACCTATCTCACTACTCTACCCCAGAAGATGGCTACAAAATCTAACAGAGTTGTCATGATGTGGGTGATGACTTAAAAATAGGGAGAATTTTTAACATAAATCTCTTGACCACCTTGATCATCTACATTCTCTGATCTGCGGAAAAAAAAAGGACAGACATTTTATAGACTTAAACTGTCCTGCTTTCCTTAAGAAAGCTGCCTACAACGATTTAGTTTCCATGTGTTAGCTAGGTTTGAGGCTGTCACTGAGTTTTCTTGTGGACATATTAATAATCAATGTTTTCATTCTTGACTATCAGATATGAAACCAAATTGTTCCCTCTTTCCTTGATAAATTTAATATAGAAACAGCAGAGTTGCACAGGTGCAAGGTACAGCAGAAGGCCTAAAAACTACTTTTTAACTGGTAAATGATCGTCAGAAATGATAGTAACATACTTAATTTTAACCTCATACAAGCTTAAAATACTATCATTTTTCTTCCCTTACAAACAAGGTAACCTAAAGAAATTTTAGGCAATCAAGTTGTTACAAAATAGCTAAGACTTGAATTATAAACAGTTATTTTCCTCTTTTCCTGAAAAGAGACCTGTCTCATCCTAACAGTACCTACTCACAATACATAAAGCTGCTTTTGGTGAAAAGCTATGCTATCAAAGCTATCAGAGAGTGAAACTAATTAGCAACTTTTACATAGCTTAAGAAACAAGAGAATGGATGTGCACACTGACCCATTTTCAGGGGAAAAATAAAACTTCCAGGGAACAGCTAACGCAGAACAGACTTCCAAACTTCTCCCCACATACTACTATTTGGACCAACCCCAGATACTGTGCTAAAATTTCAATTTCACATGACTTTTATTAAGCTATTTCTAACAATGCATTGTAAGTTTAAACCACATTTGAATACATATTTAATGTAATGATGGATACAGCCACAACACGGAGCAAATGTAGAAGATGCAGAAGTGCTAACAGCACAGCCTCCTCCAGGGAGCTGCCTGAGGCAAAAGCTTATGCAGTGGTTCTGATCCACACTTGGAGAAGCAGAAGTAAAAGCAAAGCAAAACTGTCACCTCAGATAGGAGCAAATTATTCGTCATCAAACAATTCAACTACTACCTAAGACACCTCAGCAGAAAACTACGCCACAGTAGAAAAACCCTTTTATGAAAGTTATAAGAATATTTCTGTCCCACAACTGATCGAATACAGTAAAGAGCTGCATTCATCCATCATATAGCGATTTCTGAACAGTGTATTTAACAGCCAAACTATCAGAGGTAATACTCCTGCTCATCAAACTCTGGCTGCAATTTGGAGGTTATTACCATGTCAGGTCAGCCTCCTCAAGAGTCTGCCAGTCCCAACTGAAGCTGTAAGACAGGCTTCACCTTGGTTAATAGAGAGCATCTACATATTGATCGATGCAGATTTTTCTTTGTCACAAGCAGCTAGAACCTTTACAACATCACAAAATCATTAGAAACAGCAAAACATTGGGGGAAGAAGAAAATATATGCTTTATATAAGGAAAAGCAAACCATAACTGTGTTCAGAGCAATACAGTCCAGTTAACACTTTCTCATAAAACAAAGAAAACATGAATCAAGCTCATTTAAATTCCTACAGGTAGTTCTATCAGCTGACTAGGCTGGTAAAATACTCATTTTCACATCAAGTTTGCCACAAGAGAAGAAATAACTTCTCATTTGTTCCAAATTCTCTTAAAAAGAAAAAAAAAAAACCAACCCAAACAAAAAAAACCACAAAAAACAACTGCCCAAAAAAACCCCCAACTTATTCATCTGCTGTTTATATACACAAATCTAGGTTTTAAAAAAAACTGTAATAACATATGATCTTTACTACAAATTCTTTACTAGTTCAAAACATTCATATGAATTTGACTGTTGCCATGTAGTGTTGTGCTCCAAGAGTATGCTTTCACTGTGAGGCACAAGTGAAGAACAGAGGTACAGTGAGTCAAAATGTCCCAGGTTAGACTCCTGGCTAAAATTCCAGAGTTAACATCAAGGAAGAGACTTGGTTCTTGCAGAAATATTGTTGTGATCAGATAAGGCTGTGGAAACACTTGCATGTAGGAGAAAAAACAGAAGGTAAAATAAGGCTTCCCTTCCCTGCCTCACCACACTTTTTAATCACTTCTGCTCCTTTTGAGGAGCCAGTGCCTGATATGAAGAGAAAGGTGGAAATAACTGTTGCAATCTCTGAACTCAGCTCCCTGCAACCACCCTTTTTGGCTGGCTAGAGAGACTGACCTGGAATAGAAAGACAAAAGACGACCTCCACCCACAGAGACTTCTTTTTCTGGATGCCGTGACAGGCTTAGGGAGTTTGATCACATAAGCGGAGTTCTTAGGCTAAACATCTACACAGGTTTGAAACATTTGGGGTTCAGGTCCAGCCAGACCTCTCGTGTATCAGCTGGTCCATGTATCCTTCCCCATGTCTCAGATCCCTACAGTCATTTCATCATGTCACAGCCATGACTGCCATTATCTCAGACCATACTCCACCTAATGGTTAAAAATTATGGAAGAAGTCAATCTGCTCTTCCCTTCTCCCTGTCTGCTTTAAAGGGTGACTGTAAGGCTGCAAGAACAGCTTCCGCTGGATAACATAGGAGACTGAAGTGGTTTTAAATTAGTTTTCCAAATGATTAGGCAGCTAAATTAATTCTCCCTGTGACATACAATCACTAGTTCACAACCCGAGAGAAAAGTGGGAAATGCATGGCCAAGGAAAGAGGTTCCTGCAGAGGTAGCTGGCTACCAGTCATCTTACCTGTCATGTCAATCTAAACCTTCAGATCATGTACCAGGTACTTCTCATGTTAACTTTGTTTACCTTTCGGAAGCTACAAGCCTGAAATATGTGCAGCAGCTCTCCTTAGTAAAACCAATTAAAGGCAACTACTGTACCACGGTCAGAGGGCTACACCTGACCCCTTCTCAATGTGAGTCTATGCGTCAGTGTTCTCAGCACACATCCTAAAATTACTGTTCTTCAGAAAGCTGCCTGTATTTTGACATAGCTAGGGGATTATTAGATTTATGAGTACTAATGTATATTTTCCCATTCTGGACAAGTACTTAAAATGCTCATCAGTATGCATAGAAATCCTCCACTGACCTGAACCTGACATCTGCCCTGACACCTGTCCCACAGCTCTTGAGATGGTCTTCACAATTTTCACTCCTCTATAGGCACTATTTCCGCTCTCCTCTCAGCTGTCTCCCTAAAGGATACAAGAGTCTTATCTGGAAAGCTAAAGTCAATGGAATAATTATAAAGTAACTAGGCTTTTTAAAATGAAGAAATGCATTACTTGTAATGAAACAACTAGGCTAGGTATCCTCAGCAACTTCGGACCAAGAAGCAGGGAGGAACTCTCCCAACAACTGTCACATGTACTACAAAACACTGTGAAGCAGTTGACTGTAAGAATGAAATAATGATTATAAAAGGCATACTATGAACAGGCCATCTCATTAACTTGACACACACTGCAGAGAGTTTTTACTAAATACATTTAATTGTTCTGTTCCAAGAGTAAAGATACCACCTCCAGAGACTCCCAACTTAAAAATGGTTATGATAGGAAAAAACTGCTTATAATTGGAGGAAAACCCACTACTTCTCATTTCTGTAGATAACTGCCTATTTACAAACAAAATTACTTTAAGTTTGCCTAAACACTTCCTCCATACCCCCCGCCAACCAACCAAACAAAATGCAAAAAACAAACAAAAATCACAACCAAAAAAAAGAAATCCCCAAGGATTATTGACTGTGAGGGTTTGTAAAGTAATGAACAAGTTGTTAGATACCTTGAGACATCATTTCTGCAAGCATTAAACTTTTGCAGGGCTCCAGAAACCGAGCTGCCACACTGAATATTGAAAGAAGCGGCTTTGGCAGCTTTGTTCCTACCTGTAGGCATCAGGGTTTTCGAGCCACGACCAGTAAGGACTGCAGCTTGGGAACCAGGGGTAGGCAGGTGAAGCGAGGTGAAGGAGGTATCAAGTCAACTATATCCACCTCCACTTCTGAAACCACAGACTTCAGTAGTAACTGAATTCGATACTAGTTGAGTAAATTCTAGTTTCATTAATTATTTCCAAAGAATATATACAGTCCTCAGTGGGAGAAAAGTTTACAGGTAGGAACTGAAGCAGCATAGGAAGAGAAAGGAATCATTGCAAGGCATGGTAACAGAGAGGGCTTGTACACAAAGACATGCACCTTTGTGACTTCAGATTTTTCAAAACCAAAAAGAAAGGAACAACAGCTTTCCTGACAAAGAGACAACAAAATAGAGCATTTGTTAGTAAGTAGACAAAAACTTTTCAAATTTTCCCTGGAACATAGTGTTCTTTTGCCTGACATACAAGGAGGGGAAAAAAAAAAAGAAAAGTCTACTCTTCAAAATGTTCTGAATCCACCTAATTTCCCTTATGTTAGTAATAGAGAGGCTGGCTACTCCCTGAACTGCTCCTGCTGCCTTGTACCTTCCAGGGAAGGATCTGGACTTGTAAAGTCTCCTTTTAACCTGCAGCAGGGCTGCTGCTGAGAACTTCTGTTGCTGCCGCTCAGGAAACCACTGTCCCAAAGCACATTGACTTTCTGTGCAAAGGAAAGGCAGCAATATTTGTAGTTGTGACTTCTGTGGTTTTGGGAGCACATCCAAACACCAAGATAAGCAATGTGTTTGTTATGCGCTTTTCACCAAATGCTGCCTGCAGCGAGGGAAAGGGGTGGCACCCTGAAGCAGAACCAAGTTCTGTATTGTACTGACATTTCTCCAAAAAGAATCAAAACATTGCTGCATGAGAACGAACACGGCTGCATTCATTTCCTAGTAAAATCATCAATTTTGGAATTTCTGCCATGTGTGCCTACTTCTGATTTACCACCACCTGAACATGCTATAGATTTTTTTAAACAGAAGTACCATAAAAGATGAGAATTCATGGCAGCATCAGTAGGACAGAAAAACATCTTGATAGTTGCCAATAAAGGACTTTCCCTGACGACAATCACAGTACATGTTAAAAGATGTCTCACATTTTCCTTGATGGCAAGAGATCAGGCTCAGTGACTGTCCCATCTCCTTATTCCCAAATGGATAGGGAGGGATAGCAGAGCTAGTCCCTGGTGCTCCTCCCTGCCCGGCATGACCAGCTGATGCCCTGCTGTTTGCCTATGCAACTCCATCATTTCCTAAGAACTCACTTAACTTTTAGTACCAAGTAACTAATGATACTAACATTAAGATAGCACCTCTGAAATTCAGTGGTTAACTGATGCGAGCCACTTTTTAACTTTCCTCCCTCCCATACTCTATGTATTCCTTACATAAATTGAAGATGACATAGTTGAAACAGGTGAGAGAGCATACGAAAGTAATTTTTTTGTCAGACTTCATTTGGGAATGGGGCAATTTACATGAACAGGAAGAAAAAAGTGTAACTAAAACTGTTAAAATGTATATTACAATACAATCCTTTAAAACTAGGTCACTCCGGTAAAAAATCACAAGTCTGAAAAAGCCAAAAGATGTTTATACTTAAATCTGCAAGCCACTTGCTGTCAAGTGTAGGGCAGTATCAAGGGAAAGTTTAAGAACATTTTATGAAATCATTTAGATTTAATGGAACATCTTTTATTAAAGGCAAGATTAATACTTTGTTTTGTTCTGATGCACAGGGTATCCTAATTATAAAGCCATTTGAAATAATGAGGTCTCTGGAGTCTACTGTCAACCTCTATTGAAATACATATTTAGTACAAATATTTTACTGTATGCTAAGAACTATAGAAGACTGAAAGACATATATAGTATCAGTAGAACAGAGAAGTGCTTGAGTCTTCCAACTGATCAATGATTCCCCAAATGACCAGTTACACCTCATGCTTTTACATGAAGAAAAAGTGTTGAAGCTTTGCACAATTAGCTTATTATGAGGAAGACTGACAAAATTATATACATCAGGAAAACAGTAAATATTAGTAAAATTAAGGAAAAAGAAATCCACACTAGTGCTGATTTCCATACAAAGTGCATATTTTCTGTGCTGTGTCTCCAAAGTACAAATAGCTATGCTTAAAAATAAGTGCATTTGCAAAACTGTAATTGGTCATAAAGAACAGGTTAGCAAGTCTTCCACCACACAGCAAGAATGACAAAACAGAGACCACAAAAGCACTTTTAATGTGCATCCTCAGCTATTTCTGCACACCAAACCTCTAAAGAAAGTTCTTAATTTCTCATTATAGCATATGAACGCCTTGCAAATAAGAATGTCTTTTTTCCTAATGTCACCTTGATTTACCTCTAAACATAGCTCCTAGTGATTTGAGTGCCAAAGGCAAGTTCACAAACTGAGTCACTGCAGTAAGTGGTAATCTATGAGAATTGTGGATTATGGGTCTTGGCTGGGATCACCTGGAAAAGCTCTAATGCTGCCGGGGAAAAAAACAACAATGCAGTTCTCCTGCCTTAGCTATTACATTATTCTCTCTCATGACATGACTCCTAGACTCATGAAAGCTGGAATAATCCACCTCCTCAAAACCAGTTTTATGGGAGAGCATCAGCTTCTATGCACTTTGTCAGCGATCTGGAAGTCGATCACCACGCATTGAGGAAAAAAAAAAAACCTGACACTTGAACTCAGGGAATAACCACTAGCAGTGCTAGGCTAGTAGAGATCTCATCCCTGACAGAGCAAATGAAGACAGCAAGCAGATCCCTGCAGTCTCAGTGTTCACCCACTCCTTCTGGACAGCAGGAGAGGAACACGTACACATACCAGGAAAGTGCTACCCTGCTCCAAGACCCACCACAGGGTATTACAGGGGTCTAAAATAGCCAGAATGGATACAAAGTGAATGTTGCTCAAGTCCTACGAGGCTGGGACAGCTCAATGCTGTCAGAATTACTAGAGTTACGTTACCTAAAGAAAAACCTGCATGTTTGACTGCAGTTTTTTATCATGCATCCATTTCTTCCCTGTTGTATAGCAGTTGTAAACAAAGACAGACACCCTGCAATGCTGAGTTCCCCACTCAATCACTGAAACACTGAAGATTTTTAGAGAAATAACCTAAATGTGTTTGGTGGACTGTTTTTTTGCTTTTTTTAAATATACTGGCAGGAACAACAAAATAAGTGAGTTTCTCCAAAATTCATTCTCTGAGGTATCCAAGGGAACTTCTTTGCTAGGACTTTCCCCACAGATTCAAACAGGATGGAACATTTCCACTTGGAAGAAAATAAAACAAAACAAAACAAAAAAAACCTAGAAATCTGGGTTAGGACTGTTCGATTCTAATAGCAGACAATGAATTGCAACTGTGATACACAGAAAACACTTTAATGCTGGAAAAAAAAATGTACTTGCTGAATTTACATGGCATTTCAATTTTTCTCCTTAGCACTAACAGCAGATAAACATCTTATGATGGAAAGCAGTGGATTCATATCCTACATGGGACTAGACAAACTACATACATGCAGTATTGTCTACCACACAACAGAAGTACTTTTAAGAGACACTTGGAAAGTAAAATCTATTGAGTCTCAAATTCAAGTGCAATACAGCAAAGAAAACCTGGCCAACCATCAGAAACCGCTCAAAAGATCTAACCAGAAAAGGAGAACAAAAAAAATCCAACCAAAAAAAAACCACCAAAAAACCCCCCACAAAACCAAACAAACAAAAAACACCACAAAAAAACCCCAAAACCAAAATAAAACAAACAAAAAAACCCCACAACAAAAAACAAAACAAACCCAAAACCAACCCACAAACAAAACACACCACAAACACCATGAAAGGAAAAGCCCATGAGAAGAGACTAGGATTGTTGCTTAACTGCCACTAAGATGGAAGCATCACAATTCTGACTATATTCCAGGAGTATTACAATTTCCTCAGATGTGCAACTTAAGGAAACCAATACCAAGAGTCCAAACATAAAAATCCAAACAGAAAAATGGAAGCAGAAAGGAAGCTATGCAAAATGTATGTATTTCCTCTTTCATGGAATGATCTGTAATTTAACTTCAGTATGAAGGTTTAATTACCATCACAGGTCTCTCTATTGTTATAGTAGTCAGTGCCATTTGACACAGTATTTTCAAGTCCAACGAAATTTCAGTAATTAGGTACTGCTCTTCCCAAATTTACAGTTTACAGAGAAAAAAAAAGTACTTCTACAATTTTCCAAGTTCACAGCTAGTTTCATATGAAACCATACCAAATCCCACCATATTTTCTCATAAATGTTGAGGCAAACCTTATTTTTAAGGTAGTTTAAACTTGTGTTATAAATAGGCATGATTCCAAGGTTTTGCCACTGTGGTCACCATAGGAGAGCTAAGACTGATAAGCTACCCTAATCCTGTATTTTACCAGTTAAAAAAATAAAAAAAAAGCTATGAGCAACTTCTTGTCTGCTTCAGTTTGCAACATGTAGTATTAGCATAATTAGTATATCTGTTGTACAACCCAAGACATGACATATGCAGAAAACTTCCTGAAATCCTAAACTCCCCAAAATATAATTTATAAAATGTAAGTAAGTGGTTAAAGCAATAGTATGCTAAAATCAACACTAAATTTCTTACTGCGATGTGATGTGTTCTCTAAATTGGGTAGTGACAGATGCTTTTTTTTTTTTTTTTAGTAAAGCCCATTTTCTTTCTGGTCTCATTAGTGCAGCCTTCTACCTGCCCAGCCATATTAGTCACTTCCTGCACAAGCAATTCAACACCTACGTGGAACCAAAACAGCTCTTATTACATCTAACACAGTATACAGGTTTAGCTGAGACATTAAAGCTGCAATTGAGCAAACCTGTCCCCTGTGCCATCACACATCGACATGTCACCTGTGAAACACTCTGGATAGGGACTCTACAGCTTTAGAGAGAGACTAATTCCCTTTCCCATTGCCCTCCCACCTCCAACCAAATTATGTTCAAAGAGAAGAGGAGAAAAAAAACAGGAGGGAACGTAGACAAATGAAGTCTTAGAATCTCATGGTTACTTCATCCTCTTTCCTCACTTCTAGAGCCTGAGACACACATAATTCCAGAACTGCTGGAGTTGGAAGGGACCTCTAGAGATCATCTAGTCCAAGCCCCCCCACCAAAGCAGGTTTGCCTGGAGCACATTACACAGGCTTGCATCCAGGCAGGTTTTGAATATCTCCAGAGGAGGAGACTCCACAACCTCCCTGGGAAGCCTGTTCCAGGGCTTCAACAGGTAGGAAAGGGGGGTGTGTGTGTGTGTGTGTGTGTGTGTGTGGAGTAAAAAAGAAGTCAGTAACTCCTCTGCCACTTGGAGGGAGGTTGTATTAAAAAAGTCTTTTTGTAACGATCAATGAAACAGTAAGATAATCTTCTGTACAAGCTGTTATGATTTTATGCTTCCAAATTTCACTACTGCTTCACTTCACCACCAAAAACATCTGTATAATTGAAGCACAATGCTATGGAGCTTGATCTTCCCATGACCCTGCAGTGAAGGGAAAAAAAAAAAAGGAAAACAAAATAAGAAAGGAAAAAAAATAGGCTGTCATTTCACTACTCTGACCATAGTTCAGCCCCCCTCCAGAGGTGTATAAGCATAGCAAGGAACAGTGAAGAGCTTCTTAAACCAATGGTAACTGAGGTATCATGAATATTCAGCCATTCAGCCTTGGCTTCAGTTGTCTTTCTTTAATCTACATAGTGACACCACAAGTGCAAAGCGTGGCCAGCTATTGGGAGACCTGCTATGCAGATCAAACTTGCTCACACGCAGCTGGACAGACAAAAGGATGTGACCTCTGATTACAAAGATCCTCCTGCAAGGAATTCTCTCTCTCGGCAAATTATACATTGTCAGGAAGAAAAACAAGACAAAAACTCCAATAATATGACAGAGATAATAGTCCACGGGTGAGTAACAATTCCCCCTCCAAAGTCAAACAGCATACAACAGATGTTAGATTTTTTTTTCCAGTACAAAACTTTCACTTTAACTGCATTAATGAATAATCTGTAACGCAACTAAGCTAGTCTTAAATTGCAGAAACCCCTCTCTATCTTTTCAGAGCGTGACCATGAATACTGCAAGCAAAAGGATCACTATGGAAAGGAAATACCATTTTAAAAAAGCTCCTGACAGTGGAGTGGAAAGGAAGCTCATCCAGGAAAGGGAAGAAGAAAGAGAGCAAAAGTTGGAAGTTGGTGAGAACAGAGGTCACTCTCCAGCATCTTTAAAGTACTCATTAGATAAGCATATATCTTTTGAAGAAGCTCAACATCCGGCCATTGATAAAGGTTTTATAACCCACTCAAAATACGTATCAGGCAGCCATTTACATCATATCACCTGCCTTTTCTTATTCCTTGGGCAGTACTTCTGCGCTTTTCAAGTGTCTCAATAGACCACTACCCAAGATACGCTATTATATCAGATATATATATTTGATATATAGCATCAGTTTTTCCACCATGGCTTACATATATGAAGTAAAGCATTTAAAATCATACACCTTTCAGAAATGTTTTTATTATTTTGATGCCTGTGGGTGCCAGCATGTATCAGTCTTCATGTAAGATTTGTTCAAAACCTTTAGTATCTGATACTGATTTTGGAGCCACAAATTAAATCAATTAGTGCTCCCATGAATTTTGCAGACTTCACTAGTGAACTGAAAGACACTGTATGAAACCAAACCCCTGCAGAAGACCAGTTTAGTCTGGTATAAACTTATTTTTATTCAATTCTTGTTCTTTAACACTATAGAGTCTTTAAAGGTGAAAACACATAAAGAACATTAAAAGGTGTTTGCTTGGCTACCCAGCCTCTACCTCTGTAAAAGACTTGTTGATTTTAACCTGTGAATCTAGCTTCTGAATACAGCAGCTATTAAGAGCAAAACAGCTTCAACAAGTTCATTCAGGCAGCGTGCAGATTTGTGATGAATACAGAAACTCAATGTTGATTGCATCTCAGCAGCAAAGCCCTCCCTAGATATGCTAGGCCAGGCACAGAGTCAGGATAGATTTCACCAGAATCCCCAGTAAGTTACCTTGCAACCACCTTGAGTTACCAAAAGACTACCTGGCAGCCAATGTAAGTACTTTAAGGATGCTAAAATCCATTCACAAAACTTGTCAGATATTGGTAACAAAAACTGCAAGAAAAAAAACAAACAAAACAAAACCAACAAAACTGAGAACAAGGCATCACAAGATAAATCCAGAATGATGCTGCTGCAGCCTGTCAAGTGAAGCATACAGCTAAACTAAAAACTATCTGAAAAACAAGGATATTCAACAACAACCAGCTACCTTCCTGCAATTTGCAGCACATTTGCCCAGCTGGTAACTGCAGTTTCAAAAAAAAAAAAAGTCAAAACAAACCCCACACCCAAACCTCCCAATTTCAGAGTAGTTTTTAAACCTTACATAGCTTTTCTTTGGTACCATAACCATCTGTTCCGTTAATTTTTTTTCACATAAAAGCAATATGTGGAAACTATAGCAATTACTGGAATTTGCCAGTTTATCTTTCTTTAAAATTGCTTTATACAACAGCCTGTATGAATTCTCTTGGAGAGTTATTTCACAAAGGCATCCTCTATAGCCTAGGTCAACTCATGTGCTGGCAGTGCAGTCTTTCTTCCAACTTGGAAATGGCTCCGATTCACCCAGATCAGTCTAACCCAGAACAGTCTCGAAAACACAGATTTCGAAGCATTTTCTCCTAAACTTCGTGATTTATTTAACTTCAGGTTCATTACAGACAAAAAATGCCAGACAAAGCACAGTTTGAAGCGCACTGCTTGCAGGTACACATTAGGCATTAGAAAATCCTTTGTGGTTTTCAATGATTAAAACCAAAGTAACACTAGGCAATAAAACTCTTCTACCATTTCCTCACTAGACTCAAGCTTCCCAACAGAATGCACTGAGAAGCACAGGTGGCTTGGCCATCCAACTGGGCCAAATTCAGCACATAATGGTGCCACACAGCAAGTCCCTTTTGACAGCATCAAAGGTGCTGGCTTTGAGAACTGCTCAGATACTGCGCTCTTCATCCCAAATCCACAGACTGGCAGGACTGTCCCAAGTCTCTCACTTCTATCCCAAATACACAGGCTCACACTGATTTCTAGCCTAACTTAACTGCAATTTTTATAGCTTGTTTTGTGTCAGAACTTAAGAAATACCTACCCAACCTACACCCTCTTGCACTTAAAGAGAGCAGTCATTTCCCCTTGCAGTTCTTAGGCTACAATGAACAGTTCCGCATCTGCTCAACAGCATTTTTCTCCTTGCAGTCATTTTTGGTTCTTGCTATTTTTCTTAAACCCTGTTGCCCAAGATTCCCCATAATGCCTTGCCACACTGCTTTCCTCTGTCTACTATATCCTCAAATGGCTTTCACCTTTTTAGCGATTCCTCTGTTAGCCACTTGCATAATCTGTCATCATTAATACAGATTTGCTGCCTCCTACTAATGTTCCAACAGTCAGGCCAGCTCCTTCTTGAAAAATGAAAATCATCAATAAACTTCTCCCTTGCCCTCTTTTCACAGTAAGGACTGATAAAGTTCTCCTAGATCAAAACTTGATACAGAAGCTAAATATTAAACTGACTATCAGAAAACTTAGATCATCTGGTGTCAGTTCATTAATGAGGCAAGGAGAGGGAAACCTCCCTTTATCTCCTCCCCTCCCCCCAAACAAACATCTCAAATGTTTCTCATTAAAACACGCCTCTTGCTTGTGAAAGCTGTAGTTACAGCCCTTTCATGTCACTGCATATAAGCGTGGATTACATACAGCTTAAAAACATTCTGTATTTATTGCAAAAATAAGCTTAAAAATATTATGGGTCAAAAGTAGTACACTTACAGAAAAATTAAAAGTCCATTAGAGTGGAAAATAACATACTGGAATAGTAAGGAATTGATTTTGGTTGTCTTCTTCAAATCAAGTTTATTTGTTTTGTGCTTGTACCAACAGACCATATGACCAAGCTCAAAAAGAACCTTAATCAGCAGAAATCTTAAGATGCATCTAAGTTCTTCCATGACAGAGCTGCAGCTTGTTCTATTGTGCATTTTTAAATAACATTGAGTAACAGTCTTCAGGTATTTTGTGTCTTTTCAGAAAAACAAACAAAAAACCGATGCACCCTCTCAACCCCTCTCTTGCCCCCCCAATCAACACAACAAAAAACAAAAATAAAAAAATCCTGTAATTTTCAGCTCTCATCTTTTCACTTGTTATTCAACCAGGTAATAAGCACCAATGAACTTCTTTTGAGAGCTCTCTGGTGCAGAAAAAAATTCTCTCAAGAAAATAATGGCCATACTTGGCACTGTGTGACTGCAAGTACATTAACATGAAAAACCTCACTTGTAAAACTGCCTTAGGAATAATCTGTTCTATGTTATACAACATTTGGGGATGCTTTAAAATTCCAGCTAGTTGAGAGCTTCTTATTTGATAATGACACAGGCAGGAGAGATAGGACTAGTGGGTACCTAGAGCTGTGGGTGCAGACACACCTTCAGGCGATGGACAAGCCATAACTTCTATCTGGATTGTGAAAGAGGAAACGATGCAGCAACAGGACCAAATTGCAGGTTTGATTTCATCAAGCTCCAATGAAAATCTCCACGACCCATCACCTTGAGCATGTTCTGCCCCCCCTTCCCTTGTGCTGTCATTTCAATCATTTTATTCTAACAGGCTGTCATAGTTGCCAAAATAAATGGCCCTGCTTAAACATGGAAACTTTATCCAGTACTACCTTGTGGTGGAATAAACATTTGCACGCTCTGCATGAGACAACTAGAAACTGGGTAAGACACATACATGTAAGTTAAAAATTCTTGTAAAAATGTTACTTCTAAACCAGATCATTTTTTTTTCTGCTGGTGGATCAGATGTTGCAGAAATGGTAAGGAAAAAGTTGCAGGCTGGGGTAAGCAGAACTGCTAGCTAAAATAACTGTAGACCTTCAGCTTTAGACAAGGTCTGCTTTTCTTGATATAGAAAGAAAAAGAATGAGATCCAGAACTCATTTTACAATTGTTAATTTAACAGACGTGATGGCTTGGCTTTGTCTGACTACTTGGCTTGGGTGAGGTTCTCATGAAGCATTACACTGTGGTATACACCAGGCAGGATTTGCTGAGTTACTCTCACAAAATGGATGACAAATCAAGCTTTCACGTGAAATACCTACCTCACCGAGGCAAAGGCACTCAAAATGTCCATCAGTAATAGTCACAACTTACTCTGAGGAAGGCTTTCATCTTAGAGACTGGGAAGATGCTTATAATTTAAAATAAATTTACAACTCTAGATAATGCCTTGAAAGAATGAGCATTTTAAAAAGTTTGAAAATACTCTTTAAGTGTTACAGAGAAATACAAGAGAAGCAAGGCTGAAGCAACTTTCCACTATACTAGTAGATGAAAAGTTCTGAGGCTGCTTAGTTTCTGCTGCCCCTCTGTACGGAAAATGTGGACCAGAGATACGTGCATACTTTGAAATACACAGGTTTTAATAATGTATTTCACTTTGGCCACTTGGAGGTCTAGATGGCCATGTACATGTCAATACCCGTAAATGTCTGACAGCAGCAACAGTTAATACAGAATTCCAGTGTTTTACAACTGATTTTCTGCCTTAATCTGTGTAGGATTACTTCACTACAACAAAATATGCTATCAGCACCATAATTCTGCTGTGAGTTCTAGTATCTCCATTTCATAGTTGGTGTGCAACTCTTGGCATGTAAATACAATGGGGGATGTTTGCTCTTTTGTGGATTCATCCATTCAAAAAAACTTTTAATATGCACGTTCTTTCCCCTTTTTAAACTGCATGCTACTACCATAGAGTTAACTAAGCAGAGTTTCTAAGCTATTGCACAACTAAGCTGCACATGCACTTGAAAAAGCACTGAGCAGTTCACAGACTTGCTTCCAGAAGGTCTCTAAACGAGTATTTCTAAGCAGACATAATACACCTGGAACTGCACAGGTAAGCTGCAGTGGAAAGGCATAAGGTGTCCTCTCCTCAAAGCGCACTCACAAAGCAAGCAACATGAAAATAGCTGAAAGCATTAAGCAGCCCTCCCCCACCATTTCTTTGCCCCCATACAGCAGCAATAGTAGTGACAATAGCGAAGCACTTCTCTCTGCTCTTTCAGGAAAGCAGCACCTCTCACAGAACCTCTGTAATCATGACACAGATGGCACGCTGCACCTACCTAGTCTGTCCCTCTCTGCTGCCTACAGGGTATAAAAGCCTTCCAGCAGTCCAGTAAATCACCAACACATTACATTCCTGGAAGTTCTATACTTAAAATTGTGTTTAAAATCCATTACTCTCATATTTTCCTTTTTAAGGTTAGATTTATTTTCTGTCTGCCACCATCCAATAGGAAACCAGAAATACAGTTAGTTTCATTTCAGGTTCTGGACACCATTTACTGGAATAACTGGCCAGTTATTCACCTGCAAGTTTCAACAGAGGCCAAAGATACACCTTATACATGAAGGCCATCAGTCTTCATGATTCCCTTATCTTTTATGAAAGCTTACCCTAAGAAAGCCTACCTTCTGGAGCAAACCGATTCTCAGAACATCACCAAGTGCTTCCCAGCCTGGGAAACTTCTCACTCTTCTTCCTTCCTTGTATTGTGTGAGCAACCCCACAGAGCCACACCACAGCTGAAACAGTTTGGATAGGACATCCCTCTCCTACAAGCCACAGGGACAGAGTGATTCAGATCCCCATCCTACAACCCCAAGCTGATACACCACCACTCCTACAAGAGCAGGGAGCCAAACCAATTAAACTAGAGTCACCTAGCTTTGCTGCCATTCATACCACATCTGTGCTAGGAAACAATACACACCGGCATCTGCACGACTAGGCCTGAGAAAGTTAAATTTTGTCCCTTCTGTTTTTCACTACAATATCCAATATAGTTTGTACTGTACTTAAACTCATCACTGGGGGAAAAAAAGTCCACAAAAGAGGAAAAGTACTTTTATTATTATTATTTCAATCTGATATTCCTTATAGAACAAACATTTGCATTTAAGTGCACTACAGTCTACTAGCAAGCTTCTAAGGAAAATGGAACTGGGATAGATTTAGAAATTTCTATCTTTTCATGAAATTGTAATCTAGGAAGCACACCGTCTTTCTCACAATTGAGTAATTAAACAGGAGGAACCGCACATCCCAACAAGCTCGTCAATGGAAATATTCACCACTCTTAAACTGAATCAGTAAGGTAGCTACTAAGGTAAATAGGGACTCTGTAACATTTCAAGTTCAGTTCCAAATATGGCTTAAACCAGTGTTAAGCTTCTGACCTTCTGCGTTGAAATCTATAGTTTTCTTCTCTATGAGTAAAGTCCTGGACTTGCTTTTCATCCTATTTTTTTTCTATTTCACTTACATTAAGCAATTACAAGGCTTATTTACCTACACAATAAATTCCATAGCAGAAAAACATATATTTAAGAACTATTTATTTAACAGGAATGTCATTTTCATTTGGAAGTTAACATATGAACATAAAAACAAATTCCTTTACCTTACAAAAAATTTTTCAAGTACTTAAAAATGGACTCAAAAGTTAAATAGCCTCTTCATCACTAAACAAATGTACTACTTTTTCTATGCTAGAAAAAGTCATAGGTACTTGGATAATACAATTCCATACATAAGGACTTTTTTTTAATTCGTAAAGAAAATGTTAAAAAAAAAAAGGAGAAACATAAATGCAAGCAGCAAAAGCATACAGAAAGACAGATAAACCAGCATAACTGGGTGGGTAAGTAATGCCCTTCTTCAACACTTTAAATCCTTTTGTACATCCCTTACAACTCTTAATCATTTTGACAATGTACTTACATCCTGGGCATGTAAGATACATACTTTCCTTGATCCTGTCTGGTTTAGACAGCAGGAAGCAAGATATTTGTACAAGAAGAAGAGAGGAATGAAGGGCCAAGAGGCCCCAGAGCAGTTGGAAGAACAGTTGTTCTGGGTGGTGAAACAGAGGAATGGGGCAGAGGTGAGCTGAAGGCCTTCCCAACCCCCATTTAACTCCTTTATTTCTCTTTGTTCAGGCAATTAAAACCCAACAGTTCAGTTTTCAACTAGTTTTACTTTAAAATCCCTGGATTGAGTCCATACCCGTGCCTGGTAGCTGCGGGGAACAGATGGTGAGAGCAGTGGGAGGGAAGGGACATGGCAGTCCATCTCCTCATGGCTCACCCTGTCTGTGGTCCCCAATGGCAACAGCACCAACAGACCAGTAAGGTGCAACACACTGGCTATGGGAGGCAGCTGACAAGCAGGACTTCTGCCTCACAGAAATTCTGCATTTTCAAAATCAGATTTCAGCCCAAGCCACAGAAAAACTGGTTCTCCGTCTCCCTCTGCAATTCATAGGAAGTCTTTACCCTTCAAAATCAGCTTTACTATCAACAACAACAAATTCACAGCATCACTGTAAGACTCACCATTTACCCTCACCCCTTGCTACCAACACCAATAATTTCACAACACCATTTATCCTCACCCCAGGAATACAGGCTTTGCCCTATTAGCAAAATCCTTCCTGCAACCATTCAAAGGTGACACCATTTTATTTATATTTCCCACCACCTCTGATCCTACTGATCAGAGTTTCATTGGAAAACTTCTTAGCTGTAAGAACAGTCACTTTTTCCCCCCCTCACTCCATAAGAGCACGGCTAGGAAACGATGACCACATATTCCAGCTCTACAGCTGACAAAGACTGGCCAAGAAGAGGAAATCATAGCTACCCATGTATAGTAAGCTTGTAGCTACTTCTACACAGGGAACAAATGTTCCACAAGAAGAGACAGCAGGCCAACAGAGTATCTAGGTCTACACACACTAGGACAACTCGGCAGCATTATCATTCAATAACATCGCTCAAAACTAGTTTGCTTTAAAAAAACATTAAAAGTATTTCCAACAATGCTTGATTTTGTAAAACTCTGTTCCAAACTTGAGTTTTGGACCAAACTGGATCTATCAACAAGCATTCAAGAGGGACTAAAAGTCAACTATATGCCTAGTTAACTTTAAAGACTAACGCTTACAATCTCAAAGGTACTTGTGTGCCATCTTGAACTTGTGACAGTAACCCTTGAGCACCTGGCTATGGAACAGCATTTCAGCACTGGTACTGCATGCAACATGCAGGAGAACAGGGTGTACTTTCAGAAACTTGTTTGCTGAAAACAACAGTGAAAAAGTTTAGGTGCTCCTGCAGCTTACACATTGCTTACATCTGATGGACCAGATCGATCTGCCTACTCCTACTCAGAAACATAGCCACCTTAGAGTGGCTGAAGTGACTGGTTTGGTTTAGAAAGCCTGTGATCTAGCACATAGCATTCTCTTCTCCTGTGCCTCCCTTCTTCCTTTGGAAACTGGTGTTCTTGCACCATTAGCAGTACTTTTAGTTGCTTTCCCTGCAATCACCTCCTGGTAGCCAATCCGCAGCTGTCCTAGCAACTTGCTAGCTAGCATTAGAGCATGGTTTGGGATTAATCACCCTTGCAAACACAGAGCTTCTCCCTCACTGAATGACAGTGGCCTTTCTGAGCTCTGGTTTGACTCAGGGCACAAGCAGCTCATTAACCACCAGATGATTCAGCACTTGGTGCCTGCATTTCTGCTGGCTGGTTTTCATCAGCAACCAGACCACAGCTTTGAAGGTGTATCATTTATATGATACCATCAGACACCTGAAGATGCACACAGGTGTCAAGTCCCTCCTGGCTCCAAGATGGTACTAGTTTCAGACAATATAGCCTGCTCCTAAATTCTCCTTTTTCCTACATGACTTTAAAAAGACATTCACCACAAAAATCCTAACTGCAACAGTCTGCTGCTTTTTCCTCCAGATCTTTCAGAACATGCACAGCAAATCAAAATCTCAGGTCACAGAGAGAGGAAGACTGGTAACAGGTCTCAGGCAAAGGGAAGACAATCTCCACAATTCATGCTCAGGTGAGGACAGCAGGATTTTAGCCCCACTAAACCCAGACATGCAAAAAATACTGTTGGATGCAGCCCCTCCCCACTCCAACAATCCCTTCTGATTTACTCATGGCCACTAATCTCATTAGAGATCCTATAATTAAAGTACCATAACATCTGATACAGAATATAGTACTCTGTTTAAATTAACTCATATAAAGTCCTTTAATATAAGAATCACTGCTCCAAGAGAATTACAAGATTTACAAAATAAAGCATCACTAATAAGCATAGGATTAAAACTGGATTATCAAGTTTCTTAATTTTCATGTAGAAAAAGAAGGCAGTCAAATCACCAAGGTTTCTATAAAGCTTTTCCTATAAAGTGGCTGTAAAAGTAAAACAAGTATAGATACAATTACATAGAGAGCCTCAAGTAAGTATTAGAGAACATACTGTACTTTACAGATGTTAGGAAACAGCAAATGTTATTTTAGTCTAGTCAATACTTGCTAAAAAGTGAAGGGTGACGATGTTCTGAATAGCACTTGTCAGGTTTACAGATTAAGGAGATGCAGTAACATATACACCTCAGCCTCGTTAACAGTCTGGGATAAGTTCAATATAAAAACCCAGTTAAACTTTAGGTCTTCTCCCTCTCAAGTCAAAGTTCTTCCCATAACTATTCGCTTATTTCTAAAGAAAATTTCCAAACAAACCTCACCTCCAACCCGAACACACAAATGGACAAAAAGCGAAAAACAGGCACAAATACTGACTCAGACATACTAAGAAGCTGGAGAGGTTAGGAAGTGAATCACTCATTTAGCAAACCTGTGTGTGCATACAGTTTCTGAAATAACCCAGGTTTGGGTTAAATGGAGAGGAAGACGGAAAGTGAAGATATGAATGCATTATTACATATGTGAGATTGAGTGTTCCAGTTCTTTCCCCCCCACGCCCAGTCTGCATGATGGATGCATGAGTGTAGAGGCCCACAGTTCCCAGACAAAGGGGAAATGAATCTTCCACTCTATGACCCTGATCTCACTTGGCATATACCTGAGAGCCCATGGAAATGGCCTCTCTGTAAGCATCACAGTCCTGGAAAAGCAGTGACATTTCAAACACTCACACTGTTCAGCCTCATCTGTTTTACTACAAAGAACAGCTGCATCAATTCCTGGAGATGGGGCTTGTTAGGACCTGACCCAGGCTCTGTGGGACCCACACCAGATCCTGAGGTGCAAAAGCCACAACCTCTTTCATGCTAACGCATCACCCACACCTACCCCTCCTGTCAATTTCTCTGGGTCCAAGAGAATAAAAGTCATAGACACTTTTTTTGTGAGTGGTCCATAAACTGATCATTGTCACTGGAAAGCCCTGAGGGGTCTGCACGTATTAGGCTGAGAGAAAGAATAGCTAAATTGAAGCAAAGGTAAAGTTGTGCAATTTACCAGAAGTCAGGCTCCAGATCAGCCTGGGCGCTCCAGGCTTGCCTGCTAAGCTTCTGTTCCAGCCATTAAACCTTTGAAAGGGATTATACAGCAAGGTGCCGGTGATAAGAAAGACTGGATTTGACCTCTAAGGACGTTCAGATGTGACGTTCCTAAATCAATTACCCTCATTTTCCAGCATGCCAGTAACACTGCTTGCAAATTCTGCAGCTGGAGTATTTTCATCTGGATAATCTTTCGATAATGCCTAGAACTTTAGTTGACTTTCTGATCTATAAAAGGCACCAAGAACTTCTGATGCTGTTCTATGTCTGCATAGAAGAGGGCTGAGTGCATTAGGATTTTTACTTTGCTGCTCCATTAAGCATCACTTCAGAAATCAAGATGAAACCATCATCAAGAATCTAGCTTTCTTCAGTGGGAAAACATACACTGACGTTAAAGGCAACATGAATTATTTTAAGCAATACACTTCTGCCAACATACTCCACATTGTCAGCCTTGAAAGACCACTCCTCCAGAGACTTTGAGTCAGCCAGTGTCCTCTCAAACAAAAGGGCAGAGAATGCTGCTTCTCTGACAAGGAAATCAGATCTAAACAAGGCAAACTGCTGCCTGGGGTTTTGCTTTTCAATTGTTTTTGTACATTCCTAAATCAAGCTGACTGTATCCAAACTAAAAATCTATAAAAATGTTCAAACAGAAACAGCTTTTCAACATTTACTCCTTTTAAACTTTTGGTACCTTTTCTTTTTTTCTTTGCTACACGAAGTGCTAAGTCTTCAAGATGAAAGGTGACTTTATTTCTATCCTGCACTCCATTTCCACTCATCCCTCCCAGAAAGTTCTCTAATATAAGTGACATGGAGAGCCTTTTCTCTCTCCTCAGTATGAGTCACAGGGTCCTTCCACAGCACAAAGGGAAGATATATCACTTGTTCTTCTCAAAGAAATATCACTTTCTTGTTCTTTTCAATAAAAGAAGATGGGGGAAGAACACACTGGACTGTTATTTCAAGGTGTTTTGCTTCCTTTTTTCCTGAACAAGTTTATCCAGCAACTAAAATTCTGCCTGGTCCTAACAGCATTTGAAACAACATGCCCACACAAGTACCCTGTGAACCTCTCTCCTCAAGACCAGTATCCCTGCTGCACACAACCCCTCCTCTGCACCTGTATCCCTGCCCCATCTTTTACATACAGGAGT
Source organism: Actenoides hombroni (assembly GCA_024336885.1). Lineage (NCBI taxonomy): Eukaryota > Metazoa > Chordata > Aves > Coraciiformes > Alcedinidae > Actenoides > Actenoides hombroni. The sequence continues at coordinate 1,597,606 of WUAM01000038.1, forward strand.
AAGTACCCATATGGCTATCTGCCAAACAGACCTTTTAATAGCTACTGGGATAAGCTTTGCAGAGTGTACAGCAATAGCTGCAGCTTCCTTGAAGAGGGCATCCCCAAATACACAGCTAACAGCTGGCCAGTGCTAAACCCACTTCATGGGGCATATACCTCATTCTCAGGCCAGCCAGCTCTTTCAGCCACCAAACTGCCAATCCTCCAAGAGTGCTGCCTAAACCAGGCAGAAGAGTTCTTTGGTATGGTTTTAGCTACTGGATCACATAACTTCTGTTAGATCCATGTAAGCTGCAGGCAGCTGCAGAAGCTAGAGATCACCCTGACATCACACCACTTTGCAATTTCCAGCTTCAAAGCTCTTGCTTTGAACAATATTTTGCCATGTGACCTCAAGCAGCAAATATGGAGGTGGCACAAACGTTCGCTGGCAACATACTCAAAAAAAAAAACCAACTTACTGAGAGTTTCTAGTTTACCACTTCACTACTAACCAAACCATTCTGGGCTCTGTGCACAAAGCCTTGATAAGGCTTACTAAGTATTCTTGAGTTTCAGTGTTACAGGAGGCATACAAAACACAGACTTGCTTCTCCTATCCATCAGTTTCCATGTCAAGCCCTTCCCCATTATCTAAATGTAACAAAGGTGGTCCATAAAAATGCTACCAAGTTTACCATTAGCCAGAACAAAAACTACTAGCACTAGTAAATGCTACGTAGGCTACCAATGCCTGAAGAATAGCACATGCCAGCACATGCAATTTCCAAGCAGTGAAATGTTCCCTGGTCAGAACAGTCCGACAACTATTTATAGTGCATGGGGGTAGCTGTAGCCATCCGTTCCATCCCTACACACACAGACCAGCCAGAGCATAGACTGCCCCAGCACGGCTCCCAGCCTCAAGAGGTGTAAAAATTTGTTCCAGCACTACACCAGTACTTCTCCATTCAGCACATCCCAAAAGTTTCTGTTAAATAAAAACATAAAGGTGGTAAGTAAAGAGTTTATCTGGTTGTTTTCCTCATATGCCCACACTTCTCCCATTGCTCTGGGTTTAGAGCATACCTCTATTGGTGGCAGAAACAATGCACAAGTGCTTTGTGATGCGAAACTGATAAAAACACTACCAAGACAGTTTTGCTTGCAAGCTGCCGATTTCTGTTTGAAACAGCAGTTCAGGCTGACAAAACAGTAGTAAAAGATATAAGCAGCCTATAGGTGAGCAGCTACCCAAGATGAATTGCTATCTGCCTAGTACTGAAAAGTTGTTGTGTTTTGGGTTGTGTTGGTTCCCCCCCCAAAAATACGTTTTAGTTTACTGTTGTAACTGTGATTCTTCACGGTCACACAGACCACCACTCTCCCCCCCCCAACTATTTTAATTATACATAATTGGCACGATACCAACGGCGATGCCTTCTCGGAGGCACAGGCCGAGTGGTTGCATCCAGGGTGCGCCGAACGCCCTCCAGCAGAGGCACCGTCGCGGAGCGGGGGGCTGCGGACCGGCTGTCAGCATCCCAGCCCCTGGCTCCAGGAGCGGCCTCAGGGCTGGCTGCTAACGCTGCCAAGCGCTGCTGTTCCTTACCATTCTTTGCCTTCCCCGTTACAGGAAACTTACAGCCATGTAACAGCAAGAGTTTTGAGAATTCAAAGAGAAAATCCTTTAAAAGATAGGAACAGCCTTGTAAACATAAAAAGGACCAACCCGACAGGCTTCGTAACAACGCGCAAACAAGCACTTCGGGAACAAACGGTCATTACATTCGCAGCTCACACGCAGGTGGCTGCCAAACGCCTTCCGTACGGGATGGGGAAGATTCCTACGCAAGCTCACCCCGTCGGAGCTCACCTGGCCAGGCGCACAAGCCAGGAAGCGGGGCCCGTAGCGACACTCCCGCCCGCGACCCTCGCCCCACCGGTGGCACCAGCGGCCGGCTGGAGCTGCACTGCACTCCCCGAACAGTTTCCCCCCCTCTCAGCGCGACTTAGCAACGCCTGCCGGGCCGTACCTGGGAGCTGAGGTACCGCTTGAGGCACTCCTCGCACACCGCCTTCTTGCAGCAGGACAGGGGCTTGATGGGCTTCTCCTCCAGGCACACGCGGCAGCTCAGCACCAGCAGCGGCCCGAACTCCCCTGCGATCAGCCCGGAGAAGGGCTCGGGCAGCAGGTACAAGTCCACCACC
>WUAM01000038.1:1600681-1616852 GCA_024336885.1 Actenoides hombroni
CTCATTCAACCGTAAACACCGCGTGCCTGCCCGCGCGTCACCTCCCGGCCCCGCGCCTCGGGTCGCTGCGTCCCGTCCCGTCCGCTGTGCCAGCGGTACCCGGGGCCGGGCTGTCCCCCTCTCACCCCACACCCCGCCCCGCGCTCGCCTCTCCTCCTTCCGCGGGGGTCAGCGTGTACCACCGCGCCCCTGAAGTCTTCCGAGCCTCGCTCGGAAGAACTGGGAGAGGAGCAAGAGGGGGCGTTGGGAAGCAAACACCAGTTTACGTTTCAGAACGTCTTTATGCTCTGGGGGTAACGACTTACGAACAAACTGTGAGCATCCAAGTAAAATCTATCCCCAAAGAAGACAAATCGTAGTGAGCAGAAGCAGCGTCGCTATAAAAGCTGCATGCTAAAAACAGGTGAGGCAGCGAGAGTCACAAAAAAATATAAACCAGCTGAAAATAGATGGATCCATGTTAGGCATGAAGTGGTACCTGGTTGTTTGGGTACTCACAGTTAAGGGCATTAGAGGAATGTGTGCGTGGTCTGCTCCGAGAGCCTGCCAGTATGCCAGTGCCTCTGCTTGAAGATGGTATCTCTGGACCTTGACATCATCAGTTACATCACCACACAGGGCAAATGTCGTAGAGATGATCTTGCAGCAACTGAGTAACTTAACGGGGACTGTGCAGTTTCCATCCTGAACTTTTATCTAGAGTGTTAGTCAGAAGTTGATCAGTTACTCTGCTTATAGAATGAGAATTGTTTAAGTTGGAAAAAGACCTTTAAGTCCATCCATTAGCCCATCACCGCCAAGACCACCACTAGACCATGTCACTAAGCATCAGTCTACACATCTTTTAAATACCTCCAGGAATAGTGACTCCACCCCTTCCATGGGCAGCCTGTTCCTATGTGTGAGTGGGTATGGGGCTGGACTAACTAGAGGAAGAGGTCTGCAAGTGGGACAATGTCAGTGAGGGATACCAGAGGTGTCTGTGTGCTGTAACCTTAACCTCAGTGAGCTTGTTAGCTCCAGCTCATGCAGGCCCCATCGGACCCAGAGCAGCACTGTGTTGGCTCTGTACTTGAGCTCAGCTGCCCTCCAGCCATCCCAGAGCATGGGGTGTCAAGGATACTGGATGGGGCCAGCCCAGATTTGGAGGGCCCTATGCAGCACTGAGGTATGTATGTGCTTTGGAGAGGAGCTGAGACTTCCAAAAAGCCACACAATGAGCTTGCCCTGCTGAAGGCTGGAAATGGAGGCATCCCAGGCTCTCTTTGTGTGGCAAATGGGCAACATCTGCTGGCCCTGGGGGCTCTTCATCTTGGAAATGCTGTATTTCTTCCAGAACCAAGAGGACCTGAAAGTAAGTGTGAATTAATTTGTTCAACATCTGACTGTAGTTACCCCTGAAGGAAAACCATATAGAGGAATTATTTCTTTTAAATAATACATTTACTTAGCTGTTCTTTTTTGAGTCTCAAGAGTTTATAATCCCAGAGCTTACTTTGAAAACATGAAGTGTAAAACCTCTAATGAATGAATAAATATCAGAGTTTCCTACAACCCTGCCATTCAAGGAGCTGGAGCTTAGAAATACAGTGTCATTGCAAGAGCAAGCAATATTGCTCAGCTGTTAATTCAGAAATGCATGTGCTAAAGCACAGCAGGGGAAGAATGTTCCCAGGGAATTCAGGATGGCAACGCTACCCAGCTGAGGGGAAGTGTTAGGCAAATAGGAGTTACGGAACTGTCTATGCCCTACCAGACTATGGACTGAGGATAGTTCAGTGGCCTGTGACTGGCCATGGGTCCTGCTGATCCTGACTGTGAACAGTGGGCAGATGTGCCAGCTCCATCTGTTCCCGGTGTCCTACATCCTACCTGGCTTCTGACTGGGATTGTGGGACCAGCCCTGGCTGGTAAGGACCTGCCTGGCAGCCCCTGACGGGGCCCTGCTGCTTGGCTCTTTGACATATGTATGCTTTTCAACAAGTCTTTGCCATATTCTGTATATATTCTCTCAGGCATATTAAAAAAAAAAAAAAAAAAGCATGAAATTACGTAGTAGTATACAGGAAAAAATATTGGGCTGAGGTAAACGTAGCATGGCCTGCTAGTATGTACTAATTGCCTTTCACACAGATTCATATTTGAATGACCTCAAGGCAGAGAAGTTTTCCAAAAAAAGACCACCCTAATGTGCCCAAGTCCCCAACAATCTGACAAAATGGGTTGCTGTGTTGCATGGCACTCATTTATTCCCCAAGACGGCTGGTGAGAGAACGAGTGATCAGTGAGGGATTCTGATTCTGTTGCTGCTCAGTGTGCTTCAGGTAGGTGTTGGGGGGCGTGAAGCAAGAGCCTGTACAGGGCTGAACGCATGATTCCCAAACAGGCTGCTCTGCTGCTGACTGACAGCCTACACGACGTATCTTAGGCTGGCTGTTGCCCAGGTTTTGAGAAACCATGAGTCAAACCTGCATCCAGAATGACTCTTTTGCTAAAACCTTGTTTTAAAGTGGATTTTAGATCCACATATTTTATACTCTCTGCAGACCATGTCTAGACTTTAAATAAAACCTTATAGAAGATATAAAAAACATAGCAGCACTTACCAGATTTGCGTAAAAGATGACAGATTAAATTATTCTACAGAGATAAACTTCTTTCTCACCAAACTGTTTGGTTTATGAGAACTTCATCATGGTTGAGCACAGTTGTATAGAACTGAGTCTAGTTGCTTGGAAGATTACTTTTCTCACTGTGATACACTGCCAAATCAAACTCCCCAGAGATTCACACATTTGAGCTCTGCAAATGAAGTATAAGGAAGCAGCTGGCAGGGCATTCATTCTCTGTGAGGGATCCCCAGTTTTGGAAAGCTCTATCCCTCTATCCACTGTCATCCACCAGAACCTGGATTTGCTTACCTCTGGGAATGCAACACAGTCTGTCATGTTTTTATTTCTTTGTTAATACTGTTGAAGGGTTTGAATTGGTCTGTTTATAGGTAGTCCTTCTACTCAGGCCTGATCTTTAAATTTCACAGCTGGGATAGAGGGCAGGTACTTGTAATTTCAGACAATAAATGTAATTGACTGCCACAGTTCTGGTAATGCCTGAATTGAATTACTTTTTTTTTAATTCATTCTGAAGAAAGAAGTTGTGGTTATGGCTATTGTATCAATTAATTCAATTTTTCCCAATTTGTAAAATTTTACAAAGTATTGCCCAAGAATTTTCCCCTTCCATATTTTCCATCAGTTCCTTCATTCCTCCCTTCCTTTCTTTCCTTTAATCAGAGCATGAGCTTACATAAAACTTCAGCAAGAGAAAGTACTATGCTATGCAGCATATAAGCAAACTGCAGATTACATTACTATGCACAATCATTGAAGTGGTTCCACAGTGAATTTATGAACTGATTGGATACTTTTAGCAATACAGCAGAGCTCAAGCAGGCTGTGCTTTTTGTACCAGCTATGCCTGTCGGTCTGTCTGTCTGTCTGTCTGTCTATCTATCTATCTATCTATCTATCTATCTATCTATCTCTGTGTACATAAACATATGTAAAAGGAGAACTCAATTTCCCAAGTCTGTAGTTCTTGACACTTCATGAAAATTACTTTTACTAAAAATAATTAATATTTTTAGGATGAATAATTAACATTCATTCTTCTGGGCTTACGCTGATGGCCTCTGAGGGAATCAAAGACTTATTTTTCTATGTATAACGGTAAGTAACTGGCAGCATGGTACTGGGTCATTGGGTGTAGAACTTACCGGGAGTGATATTCTATTTTTACCTTGCTATTATGTGTTTTTTCAAACTATTTAAAAATTTCATTCTCTGTTTTGCCTGCCACTGAACATGTATTCTGAATATTTTATGAAAAGCCTTTAACCAAATGTTTGTGTTTATTTTGAAAATGAAAATTAAAAATGCAGGTTTCATATTTGCCCCTCAACACTTGTCTTTCTTACTATTCTGTATACTCCACATATAATATACTGTCTTACATTCTCCAGAATACACCCCATATGTACCACTTACACTCTGGAGATGGTCCTGCTTTCGAAAGCTATAAACAGTTTTCACCAAAAAAATATCTATAACCTTCTGTGACAAAAGCTTGTGACAATGGTTTAGCAGTCATGACAACAGTTCTGTGGGACTTCTCAGCTAGAACAAGAGCTCTTAAAACTTCCCCTTCATCTGTAGTTCTGAATTTCGGTGCAATATATGGGCACAACTTATTTGGTAATAAAGAAGATGTAGTTGTATAACTAGCCACGAAAAGTTGTCCTAGCATCTGAACTATAGTACGCAAAAGAAAGTATTCTTGACAGCATTTTGTTTTAATAGTTATGCGGTGTGTTTCTGGAGCTAGAATGAAAATATAGTTGTCTTCTTGGGCTTCTGTTCATCTTGTGAGGTGAAAGAATCATGTACATTCCACAGAAAGTATCAGTTAGAAAAAGGCATGCGCTAGAATAATTTCTTATGAACATCCTGATTAAATCAGGAAGAATGACTGTGTGCCTAGTTTAGTTGTTACGGTATTTACTTTGAAAACAGTCTGTGTCATTATTTTTATCTAGCACTATGGAAACAAGTTCAAAATACAGCTATGTATCTTGAAAATATTTCTAGAAATTCCATTAAATAGATTTGCATATGTGTTCATTAGAAGCTTTGGGAGAACATAGACATTGGCACATCATTGGAATGACAAGATAGATATATTCATGTATATGAGTTTCCTCAAGCAGAGAAAACATCGCCTAAAAGGATCAAACCTTTTGGACCACCTGTGTGCTTACTATCCACATCTGGGCTAGGGAGAGAAAATGTTTTTCTGAAATCAGTGGATCTTTCCAAACACATCAATGTCTTAAGTTATCTTTTAAAGGGCACTCACAACCTCGATGCATCCTCCTTAACGCTTCTCTTGTTTTGGAATGGTGTATCCTACACACTTCTTCAAAATCCTCATTCACACCTGTGACACTTTTTTCCTTAGTTCTCTGCCTGCATCACTAATTTTTAGTGTCTTTCTCTTCTTTCCTATCACATCATTTCTTCCTAAAATAACCACAAAGCTCCGTGTTTAGCCTACAGCTTTGTAGACAGACTCATGCCTGTATTTCTGTTCCTGATCTTGCTGAATCCAGTTTCCCATTGAGGGCTAGACTCACCAGCAGCTTAAGCTGATGGAAACAACTTCCTCCTCTTTACCCAAATTTTTTTTTCTTCCTGGACTTTTTTAACGCATTATCATTCCTCATGTCACCTGGCTTCATAACTTGGGAATCACTTTCATCTTCAGTAAATGCAAAGAACCACTTGAGCAAAGCTAGGTGCTTAAACACCAAACTTTTCCTAGAGCAGCAATATATATTATTAATTTCTTTAGCTTAAAACTGAGAGACTGAGCTGGGAATTTTTGGAACACAGATTGCTGCCGCAAGTGGGTTTATTCGCTGTTAGTCCCCAAACCATGCCTGAATCAAGCTATGCTCCATGTATCCCACAATCACCATTTTTCTCCTTCACAGCAGACAACGCCCAAATCGTTTTAATCTGGAATGAAATGCCTTGATGCACAGCCTGGATGCAATGCAGTCATTTTGAGGAAGCTGAATTTATTTACCACCGTCAGCAGCAGTACAGGCATGAGACCATTCCAAACTACATCAGCATTTTTAGACTCTCCCAAAGAAAGAATCCTTCATTACTGCATTGTTTTTATAAATATGTGTTTGAAGTTATTTTTATAGTAATAGCTGGCCACAGGATTACCTGACAACAGCACAGTAAGAGTACATTCTGCTGAAGGGAAAGTATATTTTATGGCTATTATTGTTTTAATTAACTATACAGAATGACACGCAAATAGAACGTTTTGTAAAATAAAGACTTAGCAGTTACATTTTTGAAAATATCATGAGAGAATTCTCTGATGTGCAAATTGCTATCTTTTCCTTCTTAGCTTCAGGCCTGAAAAGCAGTTGAACATTTGTTAAAAGCAACTGTCTACCCTTATTACAGGATTATCAAAATATGCTTTTATCATTTTTTTCTCAAGGTTTTTGTTTTGTTTTGGGTTTTGTTTGTTTGTTTCTTTGTTTTGGTTTGGGTTTTTTTCACCATGTTAATAATTTAAAAGGATTTCAGCAAATAGTCAAATGAAGTAATTATCCTGATCAGACAGTGGGGATACACAGAACTATTCAAATTAGCTGGTTTTAATTATGCTTCTTTACTTCTTACAGCTAAATTTCAGAACGATTTTGAAGGCTTCCTTATGCTCATCTCTAATTCCACAAAAAATTCAACAGTTATCAGCAGAGCCTCCCATTACACGCTTTGTGACTCAGTTGAGGCTTATCACTTCTGCAAGGAGGTGCTTAACAAATCGAGCTCCTTTTGCAAGCCGAGCAGGGACAGGCAGCACTGTCTTGTGGCAAGAGCACTGGAGTGGGAGCCTAGGGGCCCCCTTTCTAATCTCAGCTCTGTGACTGACCAGCCGTGTGACCTTGGACGAGATACTCCTATATCTCTGTTTCCCCTTTTACCCTTTGCCTGTCTCAATTATTTAGACTGTAAGCTGTGTGTGACAAGGAGTGTTTGCAGCTGCGGCACTGCATGGATGGGTGAATCCCTTGGTCTCGGCTGATATTTGAGGTATTCCCGTAACACAGACAAAATGTGGTCATTTCAACATCCACCATGTCATGTGAAATTAGCTAATTGATAGCACATTTTATAGTTTAAAGTAAAATTACATAAGTTCAAATACTTCTCCCTATTTTTACTTCGTTTGACTGGGGAACACCACATTCATATTTGCTATAGTTCATTACTGAATAGCATGTGTGTATTGTGAGGGTTTTACATACATAAGCTAACACCAGGATCTTAATTCACCTTCAGCTTCACACTCTCTTTGTGTAAGAAGGCAGGAATCTAAATGCTTTCCCTTGCTCAGATATTGTGCCCGTATTTCCAGTGGGATTTTACCTAGTGTACCAAAGAGAATATTTGGTAGGACATGTGTGACAATTCTGCCAAGGAAATAAAAGGCAGAATAAAATCTAACTTACTAGCGGGAGCAAAAGACTGTAATTCCTCTCCACAAATTTATTTTTATTACTGCTACAAGAAGTAAGATCTGCTTACACTCAGTAAGTCACTCTGCAGAGTATGATGATGATGGTTTCATACCATCACAGATCAAAATAAAGGTTAATTTTATGGCTTTGACTCTAATTTGCAAGCCCCTGTGTTTTCCAGTCTGCAAGGCTGGCTTCACTGTAGAGGTGCCATGCTCAGAAAATATTCACAGTTGGGTGGTAAAAAAGGAGGCTGTGTTATGATTCTGCAAAATTAAAATAGTAGCATATTGATTATTCTATATGTCACATTGATTATTCTATAGATAGTTTGACTGCAGCAGAGATTGAGAAGCATCAGAAATGGGAGCAAGTTTACTTGATGCAGTGCACATCCAATATGTGACACAACACAGTGTCAGGTGGTACGTCTTTTCTGAAGGGTTGCTAAAACATGGCAATTAACAGGGAATCAGTTGAATTATTTCCATGAAAGGAAATTTCACTATTTTTGCTAAGGACTATTTATTTGCATGGGGAATTCTTTGCTCCCCTATAGTTAAGCTAAAGGCTGACTCTTAAAGACTTCATCATATACGCTGAAAAAACTGTTGGTAAATGGCATGTGTTTTGTCCTAGGAATTACTGTATACAGTTGAAAACAGCCATGCATTTGTACATATGAAGTAATAAGTCTGCACACAATATCATGTGTCTTTTTGCATTTACTACTTGGCAATCTTGAAAAAACTGTTCCTAAAAGTCTTTTTCCTATATTGTCTTACCTAACACATCTTGCTTTAATACAGGCCAAAAGTGATAATATTCTAGGGCAATCTACAGACTGCAATATAAAGCTGTTTTTAAAGAAAATAAAAGTTCAGCTAGGAACTTGATAAACAGAGGTGAGGGATGGTTTGCAGTTTCACTACAAAAGCTGGTTTTTAGTAGCCATTTTAGAAGCAGCATTAGTCCATATTGCCCCAAGAATAAGGTTAGTTGCTTGGTTTTCAGATTAAGTCTGGATGGAGTTATAAAAAGCAAAATAGATGTTGAAACAATTCCTGGAGTAACAAAAGGGCATCAACAAACCTCTTATCCTAGGAAGCATAACTGGGGTTAAAAATGTAACATTTGAAGATACTGTCTGGACAGCAAACAAAATCCTTAGGCTGTCAGGGCGGAATTCAAGGCTGCTGGCAAGCCAAGGTTGCATTGTAAGCCCTGGAGTTTGTTTTGTGGATCTGGTGTGCTTATCAGCAACATAAAAAAAAAAATCTCCAAAAATGCCAAGTTATCACAGGAACTTTCCCAAGGAGCCGCTCATTTGCCTGTCTGCTGGGAAGCCAACAGTTGTGATGGGTTCTTGCTGCATGAATCCCTGTTCATGAGGACAAGATTTGAGACTAACTCACTTGATGTAGCTTCAGAGCACTGGGATAAAAAAGCATTGGTATAATTTTAAACCTCAGACAAACTTGAATTAGAGTCATGGAGAAAATTCTCACCATCATACTCTTCAGTGCCAAGTCAGGAATTTCACTGTTACATGAACAGTGGCAGATTTTATAAAAAATAGTAAATATAATTGCAATAAGGAGTGTTTCTTACATTAATTAGATCAGGAGGTATCTGACTACTTATGATTGCTTTACTTAGTGTGACCTCACCGGCTATTTGGAGTGATTAGATCTGCTTGTAAGAGAATGTATAAATATAAAGAGAAGAGAGCAACTGTGGGAGATCAACATGTAACTGTGTAATTTCAATTGGATTTGTCTTCTAAGGTTTTATCACCTATGAACTTCTTTATATGTGCAAAGGTCTAACGCTAGAAGACTACTGATAAAGCAAATTCATACATGAAACATCTGCAGGCTTTCTTTATTCTGCCTATACTAATGAAGTGCATTTATTGAGTACTTCTTATTTTCCAGTGAAAATATCTATCAATAGTTGCTTCAGGATAAAACTATAAGGTATATGAAAGTTAAGAATTGATCTGAACACAGCACTAACAGCATGATTTTGAACAGGTGAAATTACATTGATGCAGTACAGGGCCAGTGGAGGTAAACTTGTGCAACCTGCATCAATGCCAATAAAGCAATGCCCAAAACGAGACTTGTTTATTTAAATAAATCAGCAGCATGTGTTAACATCATGTACCTCTAGATGGTGTCTTCCCAGCTTCCTTAGTCACATCAACAGGACAAGAAATTGGTCTAAAATGTCTAAAATTGACTAAGTATGCATGTATTTAAAAATGGGTGAAGCATTTATCTTACTGCTTAATGATATTCTTGTTTCAAAACACAGGACATTGCAACAGGAGCAGTACATATGTAAAAAAGATGAAAAGCTGGCATCTGAATTCAAGAAGTAGCTATCAGTATCATCAGGTAGGGCTGTTTCCAGTAGAGTTCAACAGGGTTTAGTGCAAGTCCTGTCATTGCTCAATAATTTCATCATCAGCATGGATATAAATACAGTGAGTAAAGGCTAGTGAATAACTAACAATAAGGACAGACCAGTTGTAAAAAGGCGTTTGAGTGTTAGTCTTGTTCCAATGAAATGTCTTAATATAATAAAAAATAGACTAGTATGTTTCAACATACATGTCTAGGATGTAACAGATTTTGTAGTGCTTAAAGTCTTCAAGGATACATGCTTTTCTGGAAGTTATTTGTCCATCAAATGTACTCTGTGCACATTTCATAGGTAGGAAAAAACTGGTAAAGCAGTTGTTCATATCACCTGAGTGCTTAGGGATAGAACTGCTGCAGGAGTCTGGGCTTTTCCTGTGTGAGTGTATTAAGCATGAACTAGGGTCCCAGCTCTACTGGAGCACTGAAATACACAGAAGGACTATTGGGAAGAATCACAGCAAGTCCTGCAAACAGAATATTAAGGAAACTGATGTGCTTCTTCCAGGTTAACAGCTTTGCTTGCAGTGCAATTTTCTCCCTGGGAGTTCTACTGATGCAGTTCCTAGTGTGGACACAGATATGCATCCAACAGGATGCTTTAATACAGGAGCAGTCTTTTATCTTTCCTAGTTAGAAAGCTTAAGCCTCTGAACTGGCAAAACTTTGTCCATGTGAATGAGGTTACAGCACTCCAGAATTCCAGTGAAGTTGTTGCCTTGCTTTCACTTAGGCAAGGTCCATGCTGATTATGCTGCTGAAAACGAATGTCTTGAGCTTTCAGTTCAGAAACTGAAAAGATGCCCTAGGCACACAGTCATACCATTTTAACTTGGCTTTTATGTGTGGTTCAATGTGAAGTAAATGCTAAAACTAGAGCATCTAATCTAAGCTATTATTCATCATTTAAATACATGAAGTAGAGAGAACACGGCTAAGAATATACTAATAAGCCTTGCATGATTTAAGATGCCTGTTTTTCCATGTTTGTTTCTTTGGGGTGGAGATATGAACAGAAACATTTGAAAACTTGGGCAGAAAAATATTTATTTTCACATTTGTGGGTGCTAGCAAAATTTCAGCTTGTGAGATTGGTCTAGGGATATATTGAAACTTTTATACCCTACATTAAGTATTAATTAGAAATCAAAAGTGAAGAATACTAAAGCTTATTGTTTTCCATGTATTTCTTATGATTAATATAAAAAGTATGTGTGACAGAAAAGGATTACAGACCAATAGCACCACTTCCCCTGTAATCTTTATCCCTTTCCTGACTAAGTGCTATCTGCTAATACAAATCCCCAAGATCCTGACCTCTCTTTTTTGCTTTCCTTCCCTGCAAGCACAGTGGAGGAAATGATTCCTGTCACGTAGCCAAAGGGGGCATATTTACATGGCTGCACATGCTGTGATGAGGAAATCCTGTTGCAGAGAATTCACGAGGAAAACAAGTAGGTTGCTTGTTCTGCCCCTCTTTTTTGGAAGTCCTGCCTCTGCTCCTCTACAGGTTTGCTTCCTGAATTGCCACTTCTGTGACTTTATCAGTACAGATCTCTTTGTTTCCCTATTTTCTTTCTCCATTTTTGAACATGGAGATTTCCAGGACATTATTCTCCTTCCTGATATCTTGCCATATATTAGGTATTTGTGGTGTTGTCTGCTATGGACTTTTACTTTGCAGATTTTTCTTGTAGTACTCATAATTTTTTTGTTCCTTCACTGATCATCTTTAAGCCCTGCACCAAAGTCAGGAATCACTGTAAGTGCTTTAATTCTGTTGTCTTCTGGGATGGGTGAAAAAGCCTCTAGTGCAGACAGAAGGGTATTATAATTTCAACTCTTAAAGCATTCAAACATCTTTGGCTGCAGCCCAGAGGAAACTAAACATGGAAGGGTTTAATATTTGTTTTATAATGCATTTAGTGCATATATAGTCCTGTGGTCAATATTTTCTTGATTGTATTATAAACAATATATGAAAACTCAGTGTGAGAGCTTCCTTCACCTACCAAGGCATAAACTACAAGGCTGAATTCCTTTCCCTACTGGCTCTGAGATCTATAATTAAAATCATCAGTGAAATGCATCAGTTGACTAGAAAGTAAACCTTTAGTGAATGTAGGACCCTGTGTAAAATCAACATGGAGTTTATGCAAAAAAGTAATTTTATTAAACACAGGCAATACTAAAAGCTACAGAGCAGTTGTTAGGAAAGCACGATGCATGTGACTGTCATTCTGCAGTTCCAAACCAGGTATACGTTCCTTCAAGGGCCAACAGCTCCTTCAGCTAGCAGATAGCTTGCATGAGTTTAGAGCTGGGTCTTATCAAAGACTACAAGATTAAGAACAGAAGTACTTTTCCATTGTAGTGTTAGTTTTGATCCACAATACTGTATGTTAAAAGCTTTGGAAACGTTTAGGTCTAGATCCCACTTCATGCTTCAGAACCACTGCTAACTTTTGTAGAGTGGACCATAGACTATTAAAAAAATCTCCTCTTTCAGAGAGGAGTTTATCTAAACAGAACGTTTTTATGCTTATTCCAAACCCATAATTCTACATGTATCTTTGGTCTGTGTCTCCAATTTGTACAGTATTTCAGAAGGACACAGAAGGGACACAGCAGGCCTTCAGTGATTGAATAAAATTTACTAAGATCAAATGATGGTGCTGTGTTCTGCCTTTTGCCAGCATATGGCGTGTCAGATCCAATTTCCTAATATGATATCTCCAGCATGGTAGTAATTTAGAAATACACAGAACTAATGGCCAAAGCCTTGTCATACCAGTCAAAGAGATTGTGCAATCATTATTTGCTTAAATTTTTAGGGTTTTTCTTTTTTTTCCAGTAATACTGGAATTTATCCAATACCAGAAACTTTTTTTTACCTGCTTAAAGATGTTTTGACTGAAAACCTTACATCTTGTGTTTCAGGTAAGAACTACTCGAAGGATACTGTTGGGGAATAACCAAGTCAGCCTTCAATGGTATAAGAGTATTCAACCCTATAGAGAAGAAAGTTGTAGAATATGGTAAAGGATAAAAAGCAAATTTTCTCCTTAAAAATAATAAAAAGCATGTCAGTTTTCAGATTAGGAAGAGTCAAAAATAGTAATGATCTCTCATTCTGTAGCGCAGCCCTTTCCCCCTCTCTTCTTCAGAGTGTATTGCCAAAAGAGGTAGAAGTGGAGTAAGGCAAGAAATGTTACATGTTAAATGTATAAACATTTTTTCAGTTTTTCTTATTTTAGTGAAAAAAATCCAAACACTCAATAAGTTTAATGCTTTTGTTTTGTTTTGGTTTGGTTTATTAACAGATCTCTGTATCTCAGATAGTGAATGAAGCTTAGAGATGAGGAGACAATCAAAAAAGATGAGTGCTACAATTCTAGCCCTGCCTTATAATTTCAAGAGAAAAAAAGAATCCTGTATAATTATGGAATGTCAAGTTGTCACAGATTATAAGATCAGGGTTTTTTTCCTCACAGTTTACTTTCAACAAGTATGTAGGAAATAGTGAACACCCTGAAAAGACCTGAGTTGAGTAAGAAGCCAGCAGTATGAAAAGTTTGGCTAACACTGCTCATAAATACAGGACCTTGACTGTTGGGACTGTGATTTGGGGTGTTTTCCACATGCCACTAGGACATGGGACCAGGACTCTACGGCTGCCATCTCTGGGCTTGTCCACATGGACATCAGACCCATTCATGGCTCTCAGCTCACTCAGCAATGTTGCGGGACAACAGTGTCTGTGCTGATTCCTCTCTGGAAGGTGAGACATTGCAGGATACAAACTCAACATGTAGTGGAATGAGACCTGACAGCATGTGCTGTTGATGTTTTAAAGCTACATAGGTTTTCTTGTACAGATTTGCTCAGATAAGCTGTGAAAAATAAAATTTCTGCATATTTGATTGCTACTTTACGAGGGCATCTATTTTTAAGAGAGTTTTATGATGTCTTGATCCAGGCAAACACAGTTATTAGAGAACTTCTATCTAGTTTTAAGAGGAAAATAAAAACTACAAATAAAGCAATAAAAATGGGCAATCATAAGAACCCTGTGTGTGCAAGGTGAAGATTTAGGTTTGGTTTGGACTGACAGGAAGCAAGAGAACTGTACATCTCTAACATGAATCTTAGTCCCTGGCTCATCATGAAGTTTAATTTTCAAGTAGCTGAAACTCATATTACTGGAAATAATTTCTGGTTC
This sequence comes from Actenoides hombroni, assembly GCA_024336885.1. Classification (NCBI taxonomy): domain Eukaryota; kingdom Metazoa; phylum Chordata; class Aves; order Coraciiformes; family Alcedinidae; genus Actenoides; species Actenoides hombroni. The sequence goes on from WUAM01000038.1 coordinate 1,614,438, forward strand.
CACTCTAGATAATGTTGATGGGACAGATGTGGATTTGAGGGTCATTAAGGAATTCTTTTTCACAAAATTATGCACTTACCTTTAATAACATATTTAATTTTCATTGAAGCTAACAGGGTTTAAAAATGTTCCACAGTTCTTTTGCTTTCAATGGAACTTCAACATTTTCTTAAATTGCTAATTTCCTTCAATGCTCTTCTTAACTGGGAACTTTCCCATCTTCCTGCTTTGCAGGAGGTCATTCCTCCGTTGCAGGCACCAGCCTCCCAGGTATGGGGTGGGGCATGGGGGGACGGGGGCTACACAGAAAAAGAAACAATCTAAATGAGGTGCAAGGTGAGCCTCTAACTCCTCCTTTTACTATGTGATGTGAGAGACACTATAGGCACCACAGGAGATAATGTGTGCACCTATGGGAGACAATCTGGAGCATCCCTTGTAAATCTGTTTCTGAACACCGCTAACATGGCACAGGAAACAAGTACCACACCTTGATTTTCCTGTTATGCATAAAATTAAAGGGGATTTTCCCTGGTTTTCTACAGACTTAGAGAGAAGGGGGTGGTTTCCATTGTTATTTTTCTGCTATAAATGCATTTTATGAAGAGGTATCAGTTAGGATCCAATAGATGATTTTCAGCCATTTGTCCTCAGCATCCCTTTGTCCCTCATGTGTTTTTGGCTTTGTAGGGGATTTTATATTTCATACATTCATTTAAACATCTCCAAAAGCACACAGGAGAGTAAAATCTTAATATTTCATTTTTGAAGATTGTATAAAGAATCATAATGATGATTATTGTTTACTGTTTTATTTAAAGGAGAAGCTCCATTCAGGGCAAAGAAAACAACCTATTTGGTATAACTGGTCAAATGACATTCCAGGAACATGAACGTCACTGGGGGTCCCTAGTGACTGAAGCTTCAAAACATTTGGCTACTCTCTGTTTATTTAGTGACAGAAAATGTGGACCACTTTTGCAAAATTTCTTGAAAGGGTCTTAGCAGTGAGTAATCTGAGTTTTCTGTCTGTTTTTCCATTTCCTGTGAAATCACAGAATCACAGAACATTAGGGGTTGGAAGGGACCTCAAAAGATCATCTAGTCCAACCACCCTGCTAGAGCAGGATCATCTAGGGCAGGCCACACAGGAAGGCATCCAGGTGGGTTTTGAATGACTCCAGAGACAGAGACTCCACAACCTCCCTGGGCAGAATGTTCCAGTGGTCTGTCTCCCTCACTGTGAAAAAGTTTTTCCTTATGTTTACACAAAGTCTCCTATGTTCCAGCTTGTGATCTTGCTCTTGGAGGAAAAGGCACTTGAATATTAACCACCTTGCTTGGGCCCCCTGACCATCTAGAGCCCTGTCCCATGGGACTTTTCGAAGCAGTTCCCTGAAGAGGCCAAAGTTAGCCCTTCTGAAGTCCAGGGTAGTGATCCTGTTTGTGGACCTGCGTCTACCACATGTGATTCTGAACTCCAGTTCAGTAGCAGTACCTAAACTCACGTGTGGTGTACTTCTAGCCACAGAATAAGAATAATAAATGAGTCTGTAGTAAAAATATCTGAATGTTTCAAACATAAGGTCAAGATGGAGAGCCTTGGAGTAGCCAGGAAGAAACAGAGTTAAATGTATTTTACCTATTTTGATGTAGAGCAATGAAGAAATTATGTCTTTCTTGTTACCTATCAAACAGTCATGTTTACCTGTTATTATTTACAAAACAGCTAGTGGTTTTGTTTTTGTTTGTTTGTTTGTTTGTTTGTTTGTTTTTTTAAGTTACCACTACATCACCTTGTCTTCCCCTCTGGTTCAGCAGGAACTTTAAACCCTCAGTTAAACGGAAGGTTTAGAGGGATGCACCCCAGGGCAAGGGCTCTGCTCTCTGTTTCAGCAGTATGCATGGAACCAAAAAGGAAATACTGGTCCAAAACTTGCTCCCCTGCAACCCCTATATTGTCTATGTATCTTCTATACGTCCTTGCTCTCCAGAACAAGACTGATGGTGTGAGAGAACTCCCTCACTTCCAAGAATGCCAGTGTAATGGTTGTGCTCAAGAGAAGAGGACTTTACAGTAACTAGGATCCTTACCACAGGCTGGAAGAGAAAGAAGAGGGTAGTGAGGATGAGGGCAGAGTGGCACTTACCACTGGTGGCAGTGGACTGGGGCAGTGTGATAGGTACAACACAATATTTTGGATCCAGATAAAAACTGTGGATATTAGGTCTTGTCCCTGAGTGAGTAGTGATGCATCTGGGTTATGAACAGGGCTTATGTCTGTTTAAGATGGCCAGAAGGCTAGAATAAGCTCAGATTACTTTTATTTTCATTTGAACTAGGGAAGGGAAGGGAAGGGAAGGGAAGGGAAGGGAAGGGAAGGGAAGGGAAGGGAAGGGAAGGGAAGGGAAGGG
>WUAM01000038.1:1626949-1669342 GCA_024336885.1 Actenoides hombroni
ATTTCCTGTGTTTCACCTTGCTACCATTACCTCTCGTCCTATCACAGGGCACCACTGAAAAGAGACTGGGCCCTTCTGCTTGACACCCACCCTGCAGATATTTGTAAACATTAATCAGATCCCCTCTCAGTCTTCTTTTTTCCAGGCTAAACAGCCCCAGGGCTTTCAGCCTTTTCTCATAAGAGAGATGTTCCAGTCCATCATCTTCCTAGTTCTCCACTGGACTCTCTCTAGTATTTCCCTGTCCCTCTTGAACTGGAAACCAGAACTGAATACAGTACTCTAAATGTGGTCTCACTAGTGCAGAGTAGAGGGAAGGAGAACCTCCCTTGACCTGCTGGCCACTCTCCTTTATGCACCCCAAGAAGAGTTTTCCTTTCATTTCAACAGCTCTTTTTCTTCTTCCATGTGTTGTATATCTGCATCCTCTCTCAACCTCTTCTTGAATCCAATCAGACCTCCTTTGCCCTTTTCTGAGATACTGGGTTTTCACAGAATCACACAATCACAGAAGGTCTTTGGTTGGAAGAGACCTTCAAGATCATCTAGTCCAACCTTTGACCCATCACTGCAAGCTCACCACTAAACCGTGGCCCTAAGCACCAGGTACACATGCCATTTAAATGCCTCCAGGGATGGTGACTCCACCATTGCCCTTGGCAGACCATTCCAATGTTTGATAACCCTTTCAGTGAAGAAATATTTCCTAATATCCAGCCTAAACCTCCGCTGGCACAGCTTGCATCCATTCCCCCTGATCATGTCACACGTCACCAGGGAGAAGAGGCTGTCCACTTCCTCACTCCAATCTCCTTTCAAGTAGTTGTACAGAGTCAGAAGGTCTCCCCTCAGCCTCCTCTCTTCCAGATTAAACAACCCCAGCTCCCTCAGCCGCTCCTCACAGGACTTGTGCTCTAGGCCCTTCATGAGCCTTATTGCCCTTTTCTGGACATGCTCCAGCACTTCTATGTCCTTCTTATGGAGAGGGGCCCAGAACTGAATGCAGTATTCAAGGTGTGGCCTCACCAGTGCTGAGTACAGGGGGACAATCACCTCCCTATTCTTGCTGGCCACAGTGTTTGTAACACAAGCCAGGATGCCATTGACCTTCTTGGCCACCTGCATGCGCTGCTGACTCATATTTAGTTGACTATCAGTCAATACCCGCAGGTCCTTTTCCAACTTGCAGTTTTCCAACCACACATCCCCAAGTCTGTAGCTTGCCATGGGGTTGTTATGACCCAAGTTCAGGACCCAGCACATGGCCTTGTTGGACCTCGTGCAATTAACCTTGGCCCACTGATCTAACCTGTCTAGGTCCTGCTGTAAAGCTTCCTACCCTCTAGCAGATTGACACACCCACCTAGCTTGGTGTCATCTGCAAATTTACTGAGGGTACACTCAATCCCCTCAACCAGATCATTAATAAAGATATGAAGGAGAGGAGGCCCCAGTACTGAACCCTGGGGTACACTGCTTGTGACCGGACACCAGCCACATTTAGCTCCATTCACTATCACTCTTTTGCCCTGGCCATCCAGACAGTTTTTTATGCAGTGCAGAGTGTATTTATCCAAGCCTTGCACTATAAGTTACTGAAGAAGCATGCTGTGGGAGACAGTGTCAAAAACTTTACTAAAATCCAGGTAGACAATGTCCACAGCTCTTCCCTCACCCACTAGGTGGGTCATCATGTTGTAGAAGGAGATCAGGTTAGTCAGACAGGACCTGTCTTTTGTAAACCCATGTTGACTGGGCCTGATCATCAAGAACAGGTTCATCAATATCATGACTCACAACTGTTAACAGATATAAATCCCTTCTAATATTCTCTAGTCAATCTGTTATTATCTCAAACCCTTCAAGACTCACATTGGGTGCCAGAAGACTGCTGTGGTTTAACCGCAGCCATCAACTAAGCACTGCACTGCTGCTCACTCACTCCACCACCACTCCCAGCAGGATAGGAGGAAGAGAATTAGAAGAATAAAAGTGAGAAAACTCATGGATTCAGATAAGAACAGCTTAGTAATGAAAATAAAATAGTAATAATAATAATTATAATGGAAAGAAAAATAACAAAGAGAGAGAAATAAAACCCAAGAAAGAGAAGTGATGCAAATGAAACAATTGCTTACTACCAACCAGCCGATGCCCAGTCAGTCTGGACCAATGTGCCCCCATCAAACTTCCCCTTAGTTTATTGATAAGCATGACATCATATGGCATGGAATATCTCTTTGGTCAGTGGAGGGTCAGCTATCCCAGTGTTCCCTCACAACTTTTTGTGCACCCCCATCCTACTCACTGGCAGGGTGGTGTGAGAAGCAGAAAAGGCCTTGACTCTGTGTGAGCACTGCTCAGCAGTAACTAAAATATCCCTGAGTTGTCAACACTGCTTCCAGCACAAATCCAAAACATAGCCTCACAGTAGCTACTATGAAGAAAATTAACTCTATTCCAGCCAAAACCATCACAACAACTATAAGTCTGCCCGTGCTATCACAATTTCCCTTGCTTTCTGTTGCTGGAGTAGGGCAGTGATGTTCTGCTGGGGCTACAGCCTTACATGTGACTGCAAAGAACCGTCTGTCATGCTTTGAACAAGGGAAGTCTTGACCCAAGTTGAGCCAAAGTGTAGGACACCCTGACAATGACTTCACTGTTAGTACATATGGATCCAGATGAAGAGCTACAAAGGCAATTTTCTACCAAGGTAGAAAAAAGCCTTGTTGCAGCCATGAAAAAGTTGTGATTTACTGCCTGTTGTTGGTGACTGGTTTATCACCATTGATGTTGACCCGTGCATGGTCCAAAATGCCAATGAGGACAAACAATGGGACATGCTAAGGCAACTCATTTGATGCTAATAGCCAGCTGGCAGCCAGGAGGGAACTCTTGTGACCTGAAAGCTCCTGCCATGATACCACTACCTGACACTGGGGCTGTGGCACTTCTGCTGCTCACAGACCCAGAGAAAGTGTTCCCAAACTCAACTTCCTGGGTAGCTGGCAGGACAGCCAGCCACAAAGCTGCCAGACCGGGGGTCCTCTTGCTGCTCCCTCCCAGGCCCCAGTCCTCTTCTGTACCATGCACCCTAAGAACCCCCACTGCAGTTTGGAGATGTTCTGGTTAGGATTCAGAGTCAAAACTATTTTGGAGATTGTGATTTAAGTCAATATTTTTAAAGGAAAAACTAGACATGAACTCCTGAGTTTTCTGGAATGGGGTTTTTAATTTTCCATCTCAACCATCAACCTCAGGAAACCACTAATCTTGGTGCACTTCCATATGACTGCCTTAGTGAAACTGATCTGATAGGTAATCTCCAGTGAATTTGCAGAGGAAGTACACTGGTTAGTCCCCTTTTACCTTAAAAATCAAATGAAAAGAGAACACCTTCTTTTATCTAGTGCTCTGGGACCCAAAACTGTGATGCCTTCTGCCTGAAACAACACAAGCCCTCTCTCCAGAAATAGCTGGCCCATGTTGTGGCGTGGTAGCGTATCAGTGAGTACAAACTAAATCCCTCCTGTTGAAGTTACTCTGCTTCCCTTGAAAGGGAATCAGAAGACAAAGAGAGCACTGTTGTAGCTGAATAATTGGGATAACCCCATGGTTTCCCTTCTTGGTTCCAAGGGCTGCTCACTAACTTCATACTGTGTAACATGTAGACATGACTGACATGAATAGAGAGCACTCATAGGAGAGATGGGAACCCAGGGATTCCTCTGTCAACATCAATCCCTATCTTATTTCATCTGTTTTTCATTCCCTTCTTCCCCCAGTGTTTCCTTCTCCTCTTCTATGCTAAGACTGAAGAAAAAATATACAGGGAACAAAGTTTAGTTTTAGTGAAAGCACTGGATTTTGGGAGGCTGGAGATACTCTATTAATGTTTTAAAGTATCATTCCTTAAGGAAAAATCTACTGTAAGACCAAAAATTGTGGTATTTAAATGTTTCTGACTAAGTGGACCAGTAATTAACATACAAAGAAAACAGTATCTCTATATGTTATACATTATGGGTATCATGGTATTCATTAGCAGGGAAAAGAGCAGATAGCAATGAAATGTAGTGTATAGGAACATTTTAAAGACTTTTTCATTTGCCAAATAAGTATTGCAGAGTTTTTGTGGAGGGTACAATTTTAGGATACCCTCTTGATCTTTACTGAGATTTAGGGGGGAGGGGGAGGAGGAACAAATGTCCTTCCTAGTTTTCATTTTCTTATGAGTCATTACTCTCTTCTTCTTATTGCTCCTTATGAGAGTCTACATGAGCTGGATATAATATTATCTTAGCTTATTTATGGATGCATTAAGTATCTTTTAAAGTTCAGTGCATGCTCTTCCCTCCAAGCTACTCAAGCCCTTTTATTACTTTATTCTTCTGAAACACTAACAATATTTTACCCTACTCTGATCATTATACAAACATAGCTATTATATGGAAACAGAGATATGAGGAATCACTTTCTCTTATTTTCCTGGAATGAAAGCCTCATTAACCAGACTAATTCTGCCTAGGCAACTGCTCATTTTGACCCTGGTCTGGAAATGTATAATGTTGCGTGTAGCAGATCACTAAAACTCGGAGACAGAGTTTTCTTGTGTATGATCGCAGTGAGGTGTCTAGCTCAATGGGACTCTCATACCTGCTGGGAGTCTCCAATTTGATTCAAAGGCAGAAGCAGAGTTAAAACCTCAGAAAAGAAGTATCTGTTGTATTTTACCACTGCACACAATCAGACTGGGTGGTAATAAGCTAGCCATAAATAGGTAAAGGTTTTCAATTATCAGAAAAGGGCATAACTATGTGAGTGGAAAGGTTCAGACACAGCATGTTTTGGCAGCAAAACAATCTGACCGGTTTTAAGGAGTTTGATAACTATTCAATCACTTGAGTTAGTGGAGGACTAGACGAGCTCATCCATTGCTCTGTTCCCACCCTGGAAATGCCCAGCACGGCTATTGCAGAAAGAGTTTCATCTGCCTCTGTGCCCTTGCCTTGTTTCCTCTGTGTCCATGCTGATTTTCTACATAGGTCTAGATACTGCAGTATGAAGTTTAAACTGTTTTCATCCTTCTTGGTCTCTCAGAGTGCGTTCTCAGTTTAATGTTTATCAATACATTTCTCTTACGGGAGACTTGCACTACTCTCAGATCATGCCCTGGACTGATGCCTCCTATGCCCCTGTGGTTACCGGAGAGGTTAAACTTATTTGTCATGCCCACAACATTCTGGGAGCAATATCTTTGCTTCAGAAAGAAAAGTTATTACATAATTATTTATTATACAAAATCACAGACCTTAAAGCAATACAATTATATCCTAGTTTACAACTTTCACTTCCCAAAGCCCTGAGTCCCTGAGTACTGCCTTACATAATGGCAAAATTGTATTTTTGTTCTGGAATTTGTAATTTACTATCTAGTGCAGTCCTTCATTCTCTTAACTTAGATAAAGCCATCCCTGCTTGTCTCTCTGCAGCCTTATGCTGTCTACCTCCAGCAAAAGTAAACGTGTCCTGCAATATTATGGAGACAGAACTGAAGATACGTGAATTGAATAGTTCCTGATGTTGATTTATGAATGTACACCAGAAATCCCACAGCCTGTATGCTTATCTTTCCAAAGCTTGTTTTTCTCTTACCTTTGTTAATAGGTAAATAAAACTTTTCAGATGGGAAGCTTTAGCAATTCAGTGAAGGTATTCATTGTCTCTGACCAGAGCTAGGACACGTCAAGGAAAGATGTCAAGGAAAGATGTCAAGGAAAGATGTCAAGGAAAGAATTAAATGGGGATGTTGAACAAGTGGCATTGTATTGAGTGACTGGATGGTTTTTGGACACATAAACTCCAGAGGAAGGCATTTAATTTCAAATGTCTACACATGAGCTTGTTGTCTAGACTTCCACTATTGTCAGAAACACTTAATGTGTCATTCAACAGAACAAATGCATGTGCCTCATTTGGGGCAAAGAATCAAACAAAAAGCTCCACAAATGGTATTATCTAGTGCCTTGACTCAGCTGCCTGAGCACAGGAGTCTAATGTCACTTGAGATGTCTGCAGTGGTTTGTCAGATATGACATACTAGCTGCAGAAACACTGGAAGAATATCTGGAGGCCAGTGGGTCACTCCTGGGTGTATCACTTGACTCTGCACAAATATTTCAGCACAAGTACTGAACCCTTGAATTCCACTGATAGCTAGATCATGGGCTAAGAAACCTTAAATAGGTTTCTTAATCTGGAACTGATTCGTACTTCCTTCCTGGCTATAAGAATGCTCAGTGAGAAGTGAGGCACAGCTAGATGGATGCAGTTCTCTCCTGTGTGGAGTGGGAAATGCCTCCTGCCATGCAAAAGGGATCCTGGGGACTACTCACCCCTCCATTGAGCATAAGGGAGATATTCTACTAGGAATTGGGTGGATACTGAACCTGTACAATGGCATAAAGTGAGCACAAGGACAGCTCCCGCCTCTTGCAACTCCCAGGAGCTCTTCCGAGTCTGGGAGAAGGAATAAACATAAAGCTCAACCACAAGAGAGGTACCATGGAGACTCTGCATCTGGTTCCCCCCTCCTGTGCTGTCTAGCTGAAGGTCATTGGATGCATACATTTTGCAACAAATGCCTTCAGCTTTTACTCTTTCATCAATAGATGGCACTAGGCAGTTAGCAAGAGCCATGTCTGTTTAGGACATTTTTGGTCAGTAAGTAGACTGTTTTTGTACTCAGTATCATGTACTTTATACAGTTTAAGAGCATATTTTCACAGATTCTACCACTCTTTCAAAGTTTTCTTAGTTACAAAGGATGAAAAATGTAACAAGACACTGGCAGTTCTGGCAAAAGGCCTCAGTAATGTTAGGCATGAAGATGAGTTAATTAAGATTTTAAGCACGGCCTGCAATACTAGTTTGTGAAAACTCTGCCCCAGTTCTGATTTGCCTGAATTTTGTCTATACCCACAATTTCATATCAAGCTTCTTAGCACTGTTATGAGCTGCAAGGACCACTTAGAGGCTATTGACAGGCTACATTTTGCAGTTTAATGTTGTATTGGGTCTGACTGAGCTGGAGTTAATTTTCCCTGTAGTATCCCCCCAGTGCTGTGCTTTGCACTGAGAGCTGGAAAGGTGCTGATAACACACCTGTGTTGTGGCTACTGCTGAGTAGGGCTCACACAGCGCCCAGGCTGTTTTTCCAACATTCCCCTCCAGTGGGATGAGGTGGACAAAGGTGGGCAAGATCTTGGGAGGAGTCACAACTGGGACAGCTGTCCTAAACCGACCAAAAGGATATTCCATACCATATAAGGTCATCTCAACACTAAAATCTAGAAAAAGGAAGGTGGGAAGGAAGGCAGGCATCTGCTTGTCCCCTGGAGCAACTGTTATACATTTGGAGCCCTTCTTCCCAGAAAAGGGGCCAAACATCACCTGCTGATGGGAAGTCAAGAATAAATCTTTGTTTTCTTTTGCTCCTGTGCGTGTGGCCTTGCTTCACTTTTCATTAAACTGCCTTTGTCTTAATCTACAAGTTTCATCTTATTTTCTGCCCCTGGTCCAGCTGAGAGGAGGAGGTGGGAGGAGTGATAGAGCAGCTTGGTGGGCACCTGGCACCCAGCCCAGGTCAAACCACTACAAATGGTGTATACTGGAAAATATCTTATAAGGAAGGAGAGGAGGAAAGGAAAAGGTGATAGTGAGGAAGTCCCATGAATTATTGATCCCATGAATAATGTGAATTTATCACGTGCAATCAGGAGGATGAGCAGACATGATATCACTAGGCTCCTGAGAAGAGACAGGTATTAAAATCTCACCTGTACCTCTATAGCTTTTTCCATCAGGTCAAAGTAGTTAATCCCTCTGCAGCATGTCTCATTCACTGTGTAACTGTGTGATTGTTAAAGAAAAGCAAGGGGAGAGCTGATAAGGTACTTTTAGCTCTTGTTAGAAACATTTATGGACCAGGATTAAGGTATTTTGATGGGATCAAGATAAAGTATACTGAAACCCCCAAAGAAGGTGCAGTAAGACCAATGGGAGCAAACCCTTTTATTTGTGTCTGATACACAAGGTACAAAGCGATCTTTACTCTGTTTAGCCTGGGTGTGTTAAAAGACCCAGCTGTTGTCTCATCAGACTGCATATGCAGCCCTGTTAACAAACCAAAGATATTTAATCCACACAAGCTTGGTTTATGTATAAAAATATTAAAGCAAATTTAATTTTACTTTTCCATCAAACTAGATTAACACTTAAGATTAGGAGTGACTGCTGGTGTTAGTTTTCTGGTGAGGATGTCCCACGTGTTTTGCTCTCTAGGGCAGTCTAATCTGAGTGTCGGAGCCTGACTGCATGTCAGATCAACAGGAACAATGCCGAGTGCAAAAGAACCTGGAATCAAATAATGAAGAGCTCAATGGAACGTGAAAGTTTCACATTTCTTTGTTTTGCCTACTATTTTAGTAAGACAAAGCATTTGGTCTGTCTAAATGCGTGCAGGGCTGGGCTGGGAGATAACTTGCCTGCCTCCCAGCTGCTGCTATCTACAGCATGTCCCCGCATCATGATTTAACACTGATGACACTCCGGTGCTGTCATGAATGATGGAGATCAGAAAGGCATCTGGAGGTGCCGCCTTTGCTTATACTTTCTGGATCTGGCTCCTCTCCTCTTGTACCAAAGAGCTACAAGCAGCAAGCAGCCTTGGTTTGGAAGGAATACACTTTGCCACTGTAATTAACTGCTTTTAAAAATAGAATCTCAACATTCGTGAGTGAAGGAGAAGATGTAGATGCTTCTATGAGCTCCTGCCTTTAATTATGGTGTCGCACAGAATTGTAATCCCAGAATTGATTCAAATTGAGTTGGAAAGGGAAACTTGCCATGCAGATTGAAAGCAGACTGTGGTGCTGTAAACAAAGGCTGACAGCAAATACAGATATACCCCATTCAAAGCCAAGGACTTGTGGTGATTCTGAGAACTGATATAATTTAACAATTTAGTGAATAATCTAAAGTGAAGAACAAAGGTTGGAATTGTCTCTTGGCTGAAACTCAGGACTGGAACAGAGAATCTCTAGGGTTAAATCATGAGGTTGCTATGCAGCCTGAACTGTATATGGGGGCTGGAAACAACTCCTCTGCTCTGCAAGTTGAAGTACCAGGGGTGTTTTTATCTTTCATGCTACAATGGGTTACGTTCATAGTATACATACTGCTGAGATATGTAGATACTGGGAATAAATGCAAACACCCAGGAAGACAAAGAAAAAAAATTATACAGTAGTAACAACCTGGCCCCACAATAACTGCCTGAATCATAAAACTAAAGGATAAAATCACAGGGAGTGTGTGTGTGTTGTGTGTCTGTTTCAATTTTTAAAAAATTATTATTATTTTTTTTAACATCCTTTAGTTGGATCAGGCCAGGAAAACAACAAAATGTGATTCAGAGTAAGACACCATGGAAGTGGGTGGGTGCAATTTCATGTTCAGTTAAGCACATTTAGTGGGACAAAGGAATGCGGGAAGCACCACACTGAAAGGGAACCATGGGTGATGGCAGACAGCAAAACTATACTGCTCTGAGGGTCTCACAAGCTCAGGCTACGTATATGACAGTGCAGTTGCAACACAAATCATATCATAAAATGACCAAGGCATATTCTGGGCAGAATATCCCATTTTTCAATACACTAATTGTTTAAAAATGTTTAAAACATTCAGACATTTTATGAAGTGACTGATTTTACTGTTACAGTCAGGTTGTTCATCCTGATGCAATGAGCATCTTTTCGTGCTACTGTGCTACTACTGTGAGGAGTCAAAGCATCATCGGGAAACTGTGTCCTCAAGAATTTTTTACTGAAATAACTTTGTAAACTAAATCTTTGGCAACACACAAAGCTTACATAATATATTTTGCAGCCTGTGCTTACCACCCTTGTATCCCAATGTCTCCAGCTGTATCTTTCAGGCAGCACATAATGTTTAATGTCGCAGAGGCCCAAGAAGTTGTTCTCTGAGCACTGATGAAATCTGGGTTTAATGTCTGTCTTTATTGCAGATGCCAAACTGAAGGGTGGTATTAGCCACTGCCCCAATTTGTTTTCAAGCCTACCCATCTGTCTGTCTAGAAATACTTTCCACCCAAACCCCACAGTTATAGGACTTGCCTAGAACTGTGATCTCTCCCTCTCTGGCCAGTTTATTACAAACAAATTCAGAAGATTTCACTTAGGCATAGGCTGCAGAATTGTTAAAACCTTGTTTTCTGAGGTAAGCAGGCTAAAGATGATCACAAACTGTAAAAATGAATTATGCACATGTCTCAGATGATTCTGCAGGCAGACAGGAGCTGAGGGAGACAAATTAGCTGAAGTACTACTAGATCACAACTATGTAGACTTTATTCAGTTTGCAGCATGGCCAGTAGTTTCCTATGGATGCCTGCAAAATGTCCTGAAAATTCAGAAATCTATGCGGAGCCAAGGAGTATGACAGAGGTCTGTTTGGTCAGAGACCTGGCTGCTTGGCATTACTTAACCGGAGCAGCTACATAACACAGCAACTGATATATTCCAGAGCCCTTTAAAAATGGAGTTCTCCAAAGGCTGTATTAAACTGTAGAATCAACTTGTATATCATAGAAGGGGAGCCATTGCTTGAGAACGTGTTATGTGACAAATTATTAGGAGATACTAATTTTAAAGTACCTGAACATGGTGCATTTGTAAGCAGGCTCTTGGATTACACCTAAGAGAACAAACTCTTTTTCCTAGTTATTTTACAACTTGCAAATGCACCTGCAAATGTGGCATTGCACTGGAAATCCATCAGCCCAAGTTAGAACTTTCCTCTGAACTCATCCCCAAAATATCTTTCCTTTAGCCAGGAGAAAAGAGGTGACTAATTGATTAAGGCTGGTTGTGAGGTGACAGTGGGCATGAAGGTGGTTACTCTCTGCCAGTGCTGAGCTCCCAGCCCCTTTGACCACAGGCTCCTGATGCCAGTGCAGAGCTTATGTGAGCAGTTCTGCAGATGCTGGTGGTAGGGTGGCACTGAACCAGCATGTCCTGTGCTCACCTGTGCTTGCCATATAGATGGATGATTCAGAAAAGTTCAAGAAAGCCCTCTTCTCCCTCCCATGATATCCAAAGATGTTGAATATATCCAATATCAAACTGATGAACCAGTCTTGAAAAGATGGCCTGCCTTCTCCTCCTAAATAGATTGACAGATAAGCACCAACGATTTCTTTTGTGAATCAAATTCCCTGACACTAAACAAAGCAATTGCAGTGAGTCTTCTGGGAATTTAAAGTATTTACTTCTGATGTTGCTTTTAAAATAGTTGTTTACAGGATGTCAGATAGTAAGACTGTGTAATAGTAAGACTGTAGCAAATAACAGTATACCAGAACTTTAAACTCTCCTTGCATGGTAATTTGCCTGCTAACTTGGTTGGATGGAAGAATATTTAACATTCTGCTGTAAATATACTTTATGACTAACACTCTTAAAACAGAAAATGGGAAATATAGCATAGCAATTTCTGTTAACTTTTATATAAACAGCATTAGTCAAGTGCTTTCTGTATTGTATTCTCTTTGTATTTACTCTCCAAATTGACCATTCTTTTAATTCTAGAGAACATTTTCTGTTACAGTATCTACCCTGTTGGTTTTTTTTTTTTTTTGGTGGTGGGGTTTTTTTTTATTTCTGGGTTGGTTTTTTTTTAATTTGTAATTTTTTTTTTTAATTGTATATTGTTTGGATTCCATTTCAATGACCTGAGTAGACATCTAGGACATTTTGAAATATGTACAACTAGTTACTTCATTATTTATTGCACTGTAACTGCCAAGAAATGAATGGAGGATTCTGCTGTATTTGCCATGGTACTGTTGATGTAGAAACTGATTAACCCTGCTAACATGATGGATACATGGCTGGATAGCTGCATTGAAGTTTTTGTGTCCCTATAGAAACTGCTCATGCACAATGTGGTGGCTATTTTGAGCAGCTTAGATAAGAGAGATGTATACTGGGGTTTTCTGGGTGATTTTTTCTTACCTGTTGGAATGAAAGATACCTTCTGCATTGAGTAAACATGCCATATACTCTGTAGAGCTATTTAGCTGCTTCCAAGAACACTTTCTATCCTCAAATCAAATCAACAATGATAGAGATGGTCTAGGAAGGTCTGGGGAGAAGGTATCTGTGCCTGCTTCCTGGTCAGTGGAACCAAGAAAACTGGGGTGGAGAAACTGGGGTAGGTATCCTAAGACTTCCTGTATACAAAATCTACTTTACATACTACACCAGGAGCTAAAATGGATCTATATCCTGTTCCATGCTCAGGAGAAATTTCTTCATTTTACCAGCCTTTTAAAAGGTTTTTATAATTGACTGGGTATTGGACATCACCAAGATGAGAGTTGAATTGTTCTCTTTATAGATCAGTGACCTACACTACTTTTGTTGATTAACTCTCTTTTGTCTGCAGCATACATACACGTGCACAAACAGACAAACAGATACATTCACTCAATTTCTGCAGATATTTAAAAAATCTTTTTGTGTAGTTGTTATTCCTAATTTGCATCCTGCATTGAACTTCTTTATTCAGCTTTCTGAGATGAAAATGCCTCCATGAAATCAGAAATGATTTAGCTAAATTTTGCTTTTAAATCTTTGCCACAAATCAGAGCTGAGGTTTGTGCTTGCACTCATGAGAATTTTGATCTCAAGACAGACTTTTAGATCTCCAAAGCACACACCACCATAACAAAATTATAGTACCATGGGTTATGCTGTAACTCAGATTGATGGCAACATTTATCCAAAATGCATCCAGTGAAATGTTTGGTGTGTTACTCTATTTAACAGTTACAGTTTGCAGAAGTTCATTTGTCCACTTTCTTTTCCTAGTGAAAAAAGAAAAAAACAAACCAATAAAAAACCCCCCAGATAGACAGCTTTAAAATTGGTACATAAAACAATAAGGGCAATATGTTGTGGACTAGTCTTTCTGCTATTTTAGTTCTAAATTTTAGAGTAATGAAAAGTATTGCTTTCTTCATTAAATTAATTTATTTCCATATTTTTCTCTCTTTTTGTCTCTCATCCCAATCCTTCTTTTCTTTTCATAATGCTTCTGTTAAGTACTTACAATTCAGCTGTAATCTGTTGCCACAGCATTTGCACAGCTGAAAAAAAAACATTAGTGAATTGTCAGCATGTTTTCAACTTCATTAAAGATGACAACCTGGTAATCAGCTGTACAGACCTTATTACCAGAGTTACAGGGAAATATGAGCTATTTTCCTGCCATTAAATCATCCTAAAAGCAACCAGCATACTCCAGGGTAAAGTTGCTCAGCTCAAGCCTTTATGTTTCCTAATAAGTTGATTTTAGAGGATTTGGAATTTGCTTCATACGTCCCTCTGGAACAAAGGCTGCTCCTGAACTCCTGTTTGTACTAGTGTTAGAGTGTCAATGCAGCTATTTTAAGTTTACTGAAGACAACTGGTTTTGAGATGAAGTTTGAGCTTTTCTTCCACTGAATTTAAGAACTTAAATTTGTCAGGGACCAAAAATCCTGCTCAATGAGAGCTGACTTTGCATAATGCTGGTTAAATTGCATCTTTATTTCACTAAAACGTGGTCTTTTGGAAATGTCAGGTGCATACAGGTGGGTAATTCTGATTTTTCTGTAACTCCATCAATATAAAGCATAATGCTTCCTTACAGAAATGTTTTGAAACAGTGCAGAGACTACAACTGGTGTAAATGAAAAGCACTGCAGTCTAAGAGAGGGAAAAAAACCTGGAGAATGACAATAACATAACATGACATCTTTATGAGTTAGAAGACACAGCATAATTTTTTTTTTCCTTAAAAAGAAAGAATCTAATTAGCTATTCATGACTAGACCTTTAGGACCAAGGCAAAAGTATTTCAGGCAGGATTGGTAGAAGAAATTACTTGATGCCAAATTTGAAGTTGTCCATAGAAAACTTAGGATGGAAGAAAGTACATAGGTGTTAATAAGAGAAAAGTCTAATTAGAGTTTGCCATGGCAAATGTTGGTGACAGAGCAGATTGAACCATGGGAAATGACAGCAAGTGTTTGTTAGATATAGACAAAGTGATATTTTCCATAAGAAATAGGAAATAATCTGAAGGTGATGCAAAGAGATTTCTTGGAACAATTTCAGAGATAGAGTTGAAAAGATATGCAAAAGAAGTGGTTCTCAGGCATCAAATGAATTTAAATGGAAAAATACATATAGAAGGAACAAAGTGACAACAGCTGCTGTAGTCAGATGAAACATCTCTAAGAGAAAAAAGAGAGCACTTTCAGACAGGGGAGGACACAATGAATATATGAACAGAGAAAGACAGGAAAGGAGCCAAAGATGACTTCCTGGTCCATAAGAATCATTCATGAATAATTCATAAAAGAATCTCACATAAATGAAAAAATGAAAGAAACAAACAAGCAAACAGAAAAGTATGAAGGCAACATAGAGTCATAGAATCCTTTAGGTTGGAAAACACCTCTAAGATCATTGAGTCCAACCATTAATTTAACTCTACCACTGCTAAACCATGTCCCTAAACACTGTTTCTACCAAACATTTAAATATGGATCCAATCACTTCCCTGGGCAGTCTGTTCCAGTGCTTGATAACCCTTTCAGTGAAGACATTTTTTCTTATATCCAACTTAAGCCTTCCCTGGTGCAACTTGAGTTCATCTCCTCTTGTCCAATTACTTGTTACTCATGAGAAGACACCGGCACCCAACATCAAGGTATGAAAAGCAGTTGAAGTAAAGCATGTGGCAGAGCACAATCACAGGAAGCATGTAGTGTCTGCCATACCACATCATTGAAAGAAAAATGCCCTGAGCAGGGCTTCTTTCCAAGCAGTTAAATGTTCCAAGAAAAAATAAATTTGCTGATAACTAGAGACTTTGTATTTTTCTGATCACAAGTCCCCAGACAAGAAGCATACAAATGCAGTATATCAACAGCAAACATCTGACGCACTGTGCATGTGTCATGCAATGACTGTGCAGTGTTGTCCAGATTTGCAGTGCATGTGTAGATCAACCAGACACCATGTGTCCAGTGGTTTTAAAGCACTTTGGTTACATTGGACTTGCTTTAAGGAGGAGACAAATCTACCCTGTGTGTGGACAGTGATCATTTGCCTAGGATTTTAGGACATCTGCCGGCCCAAACTCATCCTTTTCTGGAAGGTGGAAGAGGCAACAGAGGAGGTAAACTGTGCCAGTATTTTCAGATAACGATATTCACAAAGTGTGTAAGAGCAAAGCATTCTACACAACATAGGCACAGAGAAAAATACAGTCCAGATCCTTGCAGAGCAGGGATGGAGAATTTAGAAGCAGTGCAGTCACTTTCACTTTTGCTGCAATGCAGTATAAGGAAATGTACTTGTACAATGTGGTTATGTTACCTGAACTGGTCTGCCAGAATAGGCAGAACAACTCAGAATGTTGAGTCTAGGTCACAACATTCATATAATTTCTATCAGTAGGGCTAATAATGTAATGAAGTCATACTGGTGAAATACAGGTTAACATGTAAGTATTGGATAAAGCATGACGCCTATGTGATAGCTATGACAGCAGAGTCAATCCTAAGAATATTTGCCTTAGCATCAGGAAGCATGATATCAATTTTATAGTCTATGGAATGCCTATGAACTCATCTTCCAGCAGAAAAGATTGAGGAAGCTTTTCTTGATATGTTTAAAAAACACCTGGTGCATGCCAGGCTCCAAGGATTCAACTACTTCCAAATGCAGTGTAACTAGCACACGTGCTTTAAATGACTGTCATTAGTAACAGGGTACAAGCAACATATGGCTGAGCAAAACTGAAAAAAAGGGAAACCTCAGCAGCTGAGATTACCAACACTAGCATGAGATAAGTGAGCATGGGCCTTCTGTGGTTACCAAAACCAAATATCAAAACTAAGGAGACTGTCTCTGGTGAGCTTGAGCTCTCACTCTTCTCCCTTTTTCTGCTGGACTATGTGATGACACAAGATATGACCCTTTGGGGTAAGTGTTTCACTTGTCTTTTTTTTCCTCCCTACCACTCAGTTACAGTCTAACAAGCCTAGAGGACATCACTTACAGGCCCTCTTCCACAATTAAAGTCTACTTCTGGACACTGTGTCAGACTGGACAAAGAACAAGTTGAAGTACACTTGTCTGTCTAGAAGACGGCTCTTCCAGAATATGTCTTCTTGTACAATCATATAGCATCTGCACAAATCCAGAAAAGGTAGTGAAATATCAGATGAACTAGGAGTCCTTGCTGTTGACAATCTAGTATACAGAGATACACAACAAAAACCTAATAGCACTACTCATAAAATGGAGTGCCATCTAAAATTGAATCATAGCAAAACAAAAATTGGTGTTGTGTAAGTTACTTTGATCAAACCTTGGAAAAAATACCTCTGGACCTGTTCAAACAAAGTGAAAACAATAAAGCATTTTCAAGTCTTCAACTTCTTGGTGGAAAAGTCATAATCCATAATAATCACAGTGGTTTGCTAAGCATGGATTAATACAGATAGTTGCTATGTAGCCCAAAATAAAAAGCAAAAAGCACATCTTATTGGGAAAATTTGATGATAACTTTGAGAATACAGGGGCTGTATCATTTTTAAACCACAATAAATGACAACAATAAATGGCAGCAACAAAGTCAGTGTATGGATTCCTAGATACTAGGTCACAACACTGGAAGGGTAGATATGCCATAAACAGTAGACAAAGCAGTATTTTGAGGACACTCTTTGGGTGTATAAGGATTGAGAGTGTAGAACTATCACAGGAAAATTGCAGTCAAACAGAAAAGAATTTACCACTGTCACTGGATGTCAGTACATACTGTGCAGTATAGCTGGAATAGATCACAAACCTTAGGGGGTATTCTTGACAAATCTTAAGCTTCTGCACCATCTAGACTTCACACATGATCATAAACCTACAAAGACATGACTTCAAAGTGAAATACAAGCCCAGAAGAGAAATTCCTGCAGCAACATGTACTAGTGTCTGCAAAAAAAAGGAGTAGAAATTCTGAGGAAAAATAGAGAGCATGAATGTGATGAATCTTTTAAAAGAGTAGGTCAGGGTTGCTTGCCCAAAAGCAAGTTCTCCTGGCCTATCAGGACTTCTGGAGTGTAAAACCCCAAAGTTAACCTGTAAAATGAAAAGAAAGAAAGCAAGACAGAATAAAACTCCTTTCAGGCATCTGAAAAGATTTATGGATCTGACAACAATGTTATAGGAAGTCTGAGGATCAAACATACTTCACCAGTCCCAAATGTGTGTGAAGACTAGACATGGTTAGGACATGCTGACCACTTGTATCTTTCTCCTTCATACGACAATGAAATGTGTATAACAACACCTGAAACCTTCAAATAAGCTAATCTGTGTTATTGAATAAATAGATACTTTCACTATCGAAACTTCTAGAGAGAGAAGCAGAGGCTTTTATACTAACAGATAATGTACCTTAGGGAGCCCAGGAGCAATGGATAACTGTTCTAGAGGATATCCTTAACCCAATGTTAGATTATTATTTCAAAAATATTTTTAAATAGCTCCGATAGACAATACACCACCAATCTCTGGACTGGGTGATTTGAAGGTAATGTACACAGCAAAAGCAGTAATAACAACCTCATGTCACACAATGAATCACAGGGCACGTATGAAAAGTTCCAAGCACTGGCATTTCATTTACGTGCAGGCACACAAAGATGAGCAGAAGCAGAGCCAGCCACCGGCGCTGCCCACTGTCCCAAGGGCCAGCTGAAGTGCACACAAATCATCAAGCAGATTCTGATACTATTCAAGGTGGTCAAAAGTGCTACCACATTGTCTATTAAGCTGCTAAAATGCACCTCTGCAGTCAAACATTTCATGTTCTCAGGCTCTAGCAAGCAGAAAGCACAAAGCTGTAACTGCTGTGAAAAGTGTGTCTTTTCCTTTCCAAAACCTCTCATCAGGGTGAAATAAAACAGCTGAATGGACAGAAGGAAAACAAGTAGAAATTCTATTCATGATAAAAATACCAGTATACAAAATCCCTTCCAAAACAAGATTATAAAGGCCAGTGTCACTGCCGTGAAATAAATGAGCACCCTGGGCTGGGTGTTAGTGAGCCAAAGGAGGGGTTCATCTCTGGGTGAAATTGCAGATGCTTAGGAGATACTTGTGTCATTATGAGCACAGCAGGTGATGACCACACAAGCCCTGTGACATGTGGAAGATGATTTCCAGAAAGCCACGTAACTCTGGGAGAAAGCAGGCAGCACAGCTGACAGCCTACACACTCCATGGCTGACTTACTGGCAGTATGTAGGAATGTGCAGAACAGATCTTGATATATATGTGGGAGAAAATCCAAACTTACAAGTCAGAGGGACTACAACAGCATCTGCTGGGATGTGTCCCCTCCATGGCTTAACCATATTAATTCTTAGTATCCTAATCCTGTGTCCTGTGTTCAGCCAGGATAAGGTTAATTTTCAACAGAAGCTGGGAGGGGCCCACAGTCAGGATAGACAACTGAACCGGCCAATGAGATATTCAATACATACTGATGTCTTAGTTTCTATATAAGGGCAGGGAGTGAGCTGGGCAGGGGGTGGTCTCTGGCTCAGGTATCTGTGCTGGGCAGTAGGTGAGTTTTACGTCTCTTATTTTATATCTAGTTTCATTACCATTATTGTTATTACTGTTGTTTCTTCTCTTGTGTTGTTCTATTACATTCTCCTTATCTCAGCCCATGGGGTTCTGCCTTTTTCTCCCTATTCTTCTTCCAGTGGCACTGGGAGGAGACAGAGGCATTTTTGTGTATGAGTGAGTGAACATCCACGCCTGGTGCTCAGCACCCAGCTAGGTCTAAACCATGACACCCTGATTCAGATCTGATGGTTTCCTTAGCTTCATCTTCTCTATGAAAGCACCTATACAGAGTTTTTTCTCAGAGACTCCAAAGATGCATTTACTTACAACGTAAGACATTTACTCTACACAGCAAGCTTCCTAAATGCAGTGTCCCATGACTGGACTTGTTTTACCCATGAAAGGAGTGAACTTCACTGTCACATCAACTGAAACAAAAGTTGTGTCCTCCTGCATCTAGGTAAGCAGTGAAGCAACTCATGGTTTACAGAATCACAGAATCATTTAGGTTGGAAAAGATCCTTGAGATCATTGTGTCCAACCATTAGCCCTACTTTACAAGTTCACCCCTAGACCATATCCCCCAACACCACATCTAAGCGATGCTTAAACACAGCCAGGGATGGCGACTCAACCACTTCCCTGGGCAGCCTATTCCAATGATATTGTAAAACCTGCCCAGGCTTTCTTGACATGAATTGTACTTACCTGGCTCTCCATATGCTCTAAAAGCTCCTTCCTCTTTAAGGATCTTCCTCTGTCATGAATGCACACATCTCCTTTTCAACACTTGCCTTCCTTGTTTATCTGGCGATGATCTTCTGGTACCTTTCTTATGAAAGAAGTAGAACGGCACCAGCCACCTCCTTGGGATCTGTAGGAGAATTCAACCTACACAGGAGCTCAAGATATAGAAACTCACTGTGACAAGGTCCTCCATATCTCACAGGCAGGCCTAGGTGTACTGTCTATTCCAAATATTTTACTGTCCTAAAGATTGAATTGTTTCCCATCACCATTTGCGCATTCAAGGCAGGTACTGAGCTGCATTCTGATTTACATCTTCTACAAGCAGTGATTCTGGCACAGCACATTTTACAATTTTGTATGCTTAAACTTATATATCAGAGAATTATATAGGCCCTGGAGCTGTAAGAATGGCCATGCTAGTCTTATATGAAAAGTTCTGTTTACTGGATGCCTGCTGCTGCCCAGCAGGAAGACATGTTTTCCTAAATCACAGAATGGCTGAGGTAGGAAGGCACCTCTGGAGTTGGGGTAGTCCCACCACCAGCTGAGCAGGGACACCAAAAGCAGGCTGCCCAGGGCTGTTACTCGTTGGGTTTCTGAAGTTGGTTTACATATTAAGAGGTTTACATTGTGACAGACATCTTTTTATTAATAACAAACTTCAGAGATGGTATCACAATTTTCAGTTAAGTACCAAAATTACAAGTGATGGGAAGGGGTTGCATTTCTAGTCCAAGGGATTCTTTGCAAATAAGAAGAAACAGTAGCAGATTTTTTACATCAACTTAAGGTCTTGTTCGGAAAGACAATACCCAAGAGAGGTGGTCTGTCTAAGGAATTAGGCCCTAATTCTGATAAGTGTGAAACTGTCATGTCAGCTTTGCCAGCTGAGCAAATTGTACAACACAACCCAAGACTCAGCCAGCACATGAAGCAGTTTTAAGGTGTGCTGTCATTTAATTTCCTTGTACTCACTTTAGAAGCCAAAAAATGGTTCCCTGACATTTTTCCTATCTTTTCTAGAGTAAGTATCTCCTCTTTAACATTACATTTTCTTTTATTTCAGGAGCTATTTCCAGCTGGTCTGATAAATATTAAACATTTTACTCTTCAGGTTGGGAAAGATCCCTGGAAGGTGCCGGTTGTATACAGGGCATTATTCTACTAACCAGCAAGTAACCAACTGGTATCACAGGCTGCCAAACTGGTGGCTGGAAATATCCCTTGCTATCAGTCAAAGGCAAAGAGCAAGCAGCGGGGAGATGTGGAGGTGGCCCGAGAGCTCAGCGTTGTACTTACTCCAATATCTAATATTATCTTGGCTGACAGCATGACTCACTGGTGTGACTCAAACCTGCAAACCCATCACGGATGTGTAAAGGGAGCAAATTCCTCAGCAACGGAGTGCCCCAGACTGCCATGTTCTGAAGTGAGACTCTCTAGCTCCCTCCCCCACCCTGTATACGTCATTCATCCATAGCAAAGTGAGGGCTGGCATCTGCAGATTTCTTATTTGTGGCAGTGCAACAGAATACAGTTGTATTGTAGTAAGTCATGATGTTCAGTTTCTATAATGCTACTTTTTCAAGTGAGGCCTAGTACCCTGAATAGTGCTTCCTGGACACTGTCAGCATATGCCAAGCTTGGGTTGCTGATAACAGAATGTTTTTCAAGTCTTTATTAATTTGAAAGCCTGTTACATTTATTTCAGGCTAGTCTGGTCCTAGATCACTGTTCCCAGAAGCCAGTGTAGTAGGAAGGACAGTGAGACTGTCAGCTGTCACAGCTGGGGGATTTGGAAAAAAGGGAGGATTTAGAAGCAGACCTTCATCCTGAGCCTGTAATTACATGGGTTGATAACTTGTTCTGATGCAATACCATTGATTTCCATTCTTTTCAGTGCAGCTAAGACCAAAGCCTAAAGATTAGTGCCAATCTGGATGGAAGTTTGTCTGTTCAAGATGAGAAAATAAGAGAAAAGACTCTGGACCCTTAGTCCAGATGGCTATTAAATGAGCTGGTACCTGATATTAAATGGTACCTGATACTTGGAAAAATAAAATACTATATATGCAGTAAAAATGTTGGAGGATTCTGAAATTTGTTTTTTTTTTAAATTTTGATACTACAAAAGTTGGCAAACCTTCTTTGAAAAAGAAAAAAAAATCCTTCTGTTTTAAAAGCCATTTAAGCTCACTGTCTTCTGTTTTAACTGGCCATTCATTCCATACTGTGTCTTCTGTACATACTACCTGATACATAGAATGTCTTTGATTGGAAGAGACTTTCAAGATCATCTAGTCCAACCTTCAATGCAACACTGCAAGCTCATCACTAAACCATGTCCCTGAGCACCAGGTCCATATGCCATTTAAATGCCTCCGGGGATGGTGACTCCACCACTGCTCTGGGCAGACCATTCCAATGTTTGATAACCCTTTCAGTGAAGAAATGTTTCCTAATATCCAGCCTAAAACTCCCCTGGTGCAGCTGCCATCCATTCCCTCTGGTCCTGTCACATGTCACCAGGGATACCTTGTAATCATCTTCTCCATGTCACCAGAGTACATGTACTATGGTCACATGCACATGCCATGCCCCTAGCTTTATGTCACGTTGCCAAGCCTGTGAGTAATCCAGACCTTCTCACAAATTTTTTCTCTGTAACAGAAAGTGTCAGCAGCAAACCACACACATGCCAGTGGCATTTCTGCAGATAGCTGAGCACAAAAGCCAAAGCCTGATGGTTACCATGGGATTCTCTCATTAAGCTTTTATTGAATATACTGCGTTCTTCACTGCCTGTTAATCTTTGCTGCTTCCCCAACCTCCCCTCCCCTAATTCTCTCGCCCTCTGTGCAGGAATGTGAATTGTATCAAACCATGGCCAGGGTAAGAATTTGCTGAGCTCCAACACCTGGTAGCAAGGTTCCACGGTCGCATTTGGATTGAGAAATCTGCTCTTTCAAACCCTCACCAAAGAGGCATTGATGTTTATTTTGGAAAAAAAATAGAAATCACCTACTGCACCTGTTGTCATTTATGATTTATAATAAAAAGCTTTGATGACGGAAGGTACTTAATCTGCCTTCCTGCTGAGCGGTAGACCAGGTTCTTCTTTTCACTTATACCTCTTTGTGTTCCTTTAGCATGTGCAGGAGCCTTCAGATGACTCTCACTCCCATGAAGTCCCATTTGCACTTCCAGAGAGGTATGAGAGGGTACCAGTAATGAATATAGTCCTTATTTTGTGTGACAGAGTCCTTTCTCATTTACATGCCTATCCTGTGTGCCCAGGCTTGCAGAAATGGTCCCTGGGGAAGACCTGGCTCTGCAAAAACACTAACTGTACCAAAGTGTCTCAGCAGAAAGATTTCTGTCCTTTTGGATCCTACAATGAGCACAGTATGATGGGCTATACTGAAACCCTCGCGGAGGCCAGTGTGACACTTTAATTCATGCCCTGTTTTCCTTAAACGAGCAGGATAGGAAGGGTTTTTTTTCACTTAACTCCTCAGGTAAAGGAGCCTCAATGACGGATCTTTCCCTCTGTTGTCCAAATCTCCAGTATGCTCCAGATATGTTAAAAAAATAGTCAGTTATCACACTGCTTGCCTGCTATGGATGTGCCTGTTTTGAGACAGCTGCTAGCCTGGATCCAGCCGCCTGCACTGGCCGCAGGTGTTTCGTGGGCTGCAGCACAAAGCTGTGGCTGCTGTAAGCCCGCAGTAGGATTTAGAAAACTCGGAAGGGAATTATAGTGACTTGCTGCTGGCACATTCCTGTTAATGTGTTTGCTCACTTTCTTCAGGATCTTATGAGAATTACCAGTGAATTCAGATAACTGGCAGGATCTTAGTTATAATTAGTAGCAGCTTCCCTTCTGACACACAGGATGAGCTAACAACATTTTTCTTAAGGCAGAGTTGTTATGCTATCCTCCAGAGAGGTACTTCAAAATAAAGCATTTTCTGGCAAAAAGCCTCTCCCACTTGTTTAGGACAGATGGGAGAGGGAGGGATTCTGAAGTGATAGAGTTAGAGGGTAACAAAGTATTGTACAAACTGTCGCAGTGCGTGGGCTGTTGCAGATCGGTTATTTTTGTTATTACTGACATGCATCCATTATATCAAACAAAAGTCACCAGTGACAAAATAAAAATATCATCACAGATGTGGATGAAATTTCTATTTCTATCTCCATACAAGCTGTGAAAAATCTCAGGAAAATTAGCAGAGTGTAATACATGTGGAGCCTGGAAACTTGAGGGATGAATCAAATTACTGCATTTATGTAGCCTGATGAATGAAGTGTACCTGTTCACAGTGTCTAATCACAGAGCACTGATTTTCTGTTCCATTTCAGAGGAATTTGAAAATGAAGATAAACATTAGTTGGACTTCCAAAAAGCAATAAGAGGCTAAACAGCCAAGAAGAGTTTGAGATCCACTGACTTGTAGTGAAACTCTGGGGGTCTGGCTGAGGTTATTTCTCCTCAAGGACACCATGGAAATAAGGTGCCTGAAGGCATGGCTTGGGCTGTTTGAGTCCAGTTCTTTGCAACTGCAAATAGTCTCGTAATGTTTGAGAAGGCTCAGCCTGAGACACCCTTCCTCATCTGTATTTCACCAGACAGTCTTGTAGATTTATGTGCCAGCAGGTCATTCTAGGAATCTGTCTGGTCTCTCTCTCCAGGTTCTGTTATGGACAATACAGATGAAAAATGAAACTCCGAAAAGGAATAATTCAGGGACAAAAACTGAATGATGAGCTTCCATTTCACAAGCCTGAAGGACTTAAGAGAGTGAGCAACAGCAAAGGCCATAGGACTAGGAGGTGATCTGGGGGAGTGACCAGTCAACCCAGTTCAACAAAATTTAACCATCTGAGTTAAACAGAGCTTCTGGCACTGTTTTCTTTGGTGTCAGTTGTCCATGGGTCTGAGCCTGGGGATGGCTTTTGAGATTGATCCTGAAGGCTAACACAGCAGTCTTCTGGTGTTGTATAATGTTTTCATGTCAATTTTTCCTGATATTTCCTGTGATTTTTCTGAATGTAAAAAGTGCTTTTAAATGAAAAAACATTCCCCACTGAAGTGGAAAACCATAAAGTAATAAATAAGTAAACAAATAAGTACATTGATAAGCAGTAATAAAAGTAATGACCATAATTATGCATGTGACTCAAGATGTGTTCACATCCATAAAAGAGGCTTGAATATGTTCAAGTTCAAACAGTGACAGCTTTTTTCACCTGAAGTTTGTTTTTCAGAAATGCACCTGAGCTATAGGTTTCCTATTGCAAAAACTTTGGAGTGTTGTCCTTGCTTGAAAAAACTCCCTCCTCTAATTGAACTAACTCTATAGCAAGTGCAAAGTCTCTGAGGAGTGCACCAAGGCCGGGCTTTGTCACTCAGATATAAAAAGCTGGAACCAGACAAAAGTCTGTCTTCTTCTCCCACAAGAAAGGCATGATCCGAGTAAAAACAGACACCTGGGAAGAGATTCCTACAGAACCAGACTTGCTTTTCCTGCTTGTGCCAGAAGGATGTGGCCTCTTAGTACCATTGGTCACCTCTGGGAACTGCTGGTGCTTGAACACCAGCAGGGTGTGTGTGTGTTTAGGGCACTGGCAGGAGCCAAGAGCAGAGAGCAGGGAACAGAGTGATAGATCTTGCTGCCCTTCCTGGCTGCTCCTGCTTGAAGACCTCTGCTACGTATGTGCCTACAGTTGGCCTTGCTCAGGTGGCACAGAACCACTGACATGCTGGATGCTTTTTCACTAAGGACATAGAGACCCTGCTTAATTTTAATTGTCGCTCACCAGCAGTTCATTTTAAATATACATCATACTCATGAGAGCTGAGGCTGTCATGGGGCAACAGCCTCAAGCATTCAGGTGTGAGAAGACAAGCTCATGGGGACAGGCCTGAAGAAGCAGTGCTATTTCCTCACGTATTTCCTGTCATGCATCAGAATATGGCATTGCTCATGTCACTGCCTGTCAGGATGGGAGTCTCATGTGGGCAGAGTTTTGTCAGGAATCACATTTTAGTCTGTGAATTAATGAAAAAGAGGGTTTGGTTTTTTTTTGCACAGGAGAAACTCCAGACAGAGTGATGCAAAAGTACTGGGTTTCCAGGACATGGCTTAGTGTTCCTGACAATACTTAGTAGACAGTTGGACTTGATACTGAAGGTCATTTCCAACCTTAATGATTCTATGATTCTATGATTATTGGGCCATCTTTTGAGGTTGTACTTTATCTTCCTGTTTATGTGCAAAAATTTCCCTGCTGCTCAGTAAGTTTGCTCAATGGAAAACTTATCAAGTCTGAAGAGCTTTGTGAAATTGAGCAAGAAGTTAGAAGGATGAGAAATACTTAGATTGAGAATTGTAGGTTACAAATAATATTTAACATTTATTTATAAAGGGAAAAGAGGTTACGCAGAAGATTCCCACTATCATGTTTGCCAAATAGCTATGCAAATGTCTTTTGATTCCTCCGTAATACTCATGTTTTTTCACAAAGTCTCCCAGGGTGCTAATCCCCTGGAGTGATATTCATTCACATGCAATGAAATACACAGAGGAGTAGGAATGATAGAAAGATTTTACTGGCACAAATGTGGCAATGAGAAAGTTATGTAGGTCAGCACAAATGAATATAGATAAAATTTTTATATCATCAGACCATGCAGCTCACAAATGCTAAGAATGAAAGGGGAAAAAAATCAGAAATTTTATGGAGGAATTTAAATATTATTGGGATAATTGCAGCAGGGTTTTGTTTTTTAAGCAAAGCAAGTATTTAGGCACCTTAATTGCAAAGAATGAAAACCTGAATTCTCA
The DNA here is from genome assembly GCA_024336885.1 of Actenoides hombroni. NCBI lineage: Eukaryota > Metazoa > Chordata > Aves > Coraciiformes > Alcedinidae > Actenoides > Actenoides hombroni. The sequence continues at coordinate 1,653,330 of WUAM01000038.1, forward strand.
CTGAAACAAACAGCAAAATTCCTACTGACCTTAATGGAGTTGAGATTTCATCCAGGTAGCCAGCTGTAGGAGACTTAAAGAAGGGAAAAATAATGACCAACACATCTTAGAAATTGATGATTTTCCTGAAAGCTTTTTTTTTTTATATATATATATACTCAGCACAAGCAGTAGGATTTTTGTATACTTTTGAGATGCTAGGAGTATTTCAAATGTGAAACAAATGCAGTTTAAATGAGAAGCAAATCACAGAATCAGAGAATGGCTGAGGCTGGAAAGTGTTTCTTGTTATCTTTAGCCCAATCCCTCTGCTCACACAGGGCCACCTACAGCAAGCTGTTCAGGACCATGTCCAGTCAGGGTTTGAATATCTCCAAGGATGGAGACTCTACAACCTCCCTGGGCAACCTGTGCTCAGTCATCCTCACAGTAACAAAGTCTTGCCTGATGTTCAGAGGGAATCTCCTGTGTTTCATTTTGTGTCCATTGCCTCTGGTCTTGTCACTGGGCACCACTGAGAAGTGTACAGCTCCATCTGTCTGTTATAAACCAGACCTGGGCAAAGAACCAAATCTTTTATATCTAAGACTATGGCCCATTTTATTTTAGGGGCTGTGATTTTCAGACTTGTCAGGAAGAAGGAAATAGCTTTTGATCAAAGTTAAGAACAAGAATTCTAGCAACTATTTGCATTATTGGAAGAAATCTCAAAAGAACAAAACTAGCAGACAGATAAAAGCGGGAAGATGGTGCTGGCCATATGCTATGTGGCTCTCTGAAATCATTGCCTGTGTGCTGCCACCATGTATGATGTGACCATGTACTGCCTTTATTGATCTTAGATCATCTTTGCATACAAGGAGCAGCCCAGTATCATTGTTCATGCAGTCCAGGCACTGTTACAACTTCAAGTCTGCGAGGGGTATCTGCTATAGGGGTCATCACCTTGTTCATACTGACATGGTTTCCTCTGACCTCTTATCCTTGTTTTTTGCAGTCATTGCCCTCTCCCATTACCTTTGCGCCACAAAAGTCTTGATTATAGTCAGACTTGTACCATGATTTTATTCTGCTAACATCTTACTTAGTCTTTAAATTTTTTACTTTCATTTTTTTGCTTCTATCCCTCTGATACCATCCAGTTTAATAGACAGGATGGAGTTTTCTAAATCCACTGGGAAAGGCCATCACACCATGCACACTGCCATGGTTCTTGTCACTAGGAGTGTAGTCATTTATTCTTCCTGGGGAGTTGTTCCTAAACACAAAAAAGCTGGGTCAGATTTTGACCAGTGATGAAGACGCCTGAAAATCTCACCCACACTGCATCTATGTATGCAATGAACACATGAGAAATATTTTTTTATTCATTTAGAGGTTCAAGTGTTCGTGATACTTTGAATTAAAAATATTTGCCAAAATGAGACTCAGCACTTTCAAAGCAGGGTTTCCTCTCTATTTCAGTTCTTCATCCTTCACTGACCATTCTTGTGCCATTTTGTAATCTGTGATTTGATCTAATTTGGGCATTTCTATGTATTGACTTCAAAGCACATAATATGACAATATTAAAATAGAAATTTATCTAATCCTATGGAAAGCATAACGAAACTGCTGACATTTTAAACATGCTTGCATTGTTTTCCTGGATGTGAACTGCAAAATATAAGGCCAAACCAAAAATTGGTCGGTTATTTTATTTAGTGTCAACAGTGTTAAAAATGTTTTGCATAGTAAGTTTCTGTCTAAAGTTTAAGCAGGTACCCACATGTTATGCTAGACAAGACTTTATATCCCTGTCATGTCAATCAGACAGTGAAAGCAAAAATTAAATGGAAAACACATCTTTATATTAGTTAGAGATAGCTAGTATTTCCCAGAATCTGAGGGAAATAAATAAAAGTTTTTGGTTATTGAAAGCTTGGAGTCTATTGTTTTAAATCAGTATATGTGGACAATTTACATGGTGAACATGCCACATATCAGCATGAAAATATTTGTCAGAAATTGATGAATGAAACAAGAATAATGAAGAAAAATTACAGTACACAGACCCACCAGAGAGCAAAATAAACAACGTAAGTCCCTTCAGAACTCTTAGAAATGACTTACTGATTAATTGAATCAATCCATCAACCTTTTCTGATGGCATCAATTTGCTGTCCCTTCTATATTGTTGTTCCTCTATAGCTGATGTTTTAGATCCCTTTAAAATGTAGGATATGATATAATACATCTATGTGAAACTATCATAATTTAATTGGGTACTCTAGTAAGATATAATTGGCTGTCACCTTATAATTGTACTCCAAATCCCTTTTCTCTGCCCTTCTCCTTTTCCTGAAGCTTTTTGGCACCCACTTTTTTGATTAATCAAAATTTAACAGCATGGTGGGATTGTGAGATCATATTTTTCTTTTCTATTTTTTTTTTTAAATTGAAATGTTCTCATTTACTTGTTTTATTTAACATATAAACTCTTTGCAGAAAAGACTGACTTTTTTACTGTATTCATATATCTCACCATGCTTGTACATCTAGTAAGTATCAGGAATTATAATTTTTGTCTGCAAAATGTCTATCTGAAAAATAAACACCTGGGACTGTGAATCCCTTGAGAAGAGGGATAAGAAAAGCTAAGTAGAAAAGGGGAGAGACTGTGTGTGCAGTTTTGTATCCTCACCGTGAAATATACTCACATAACAGGTATGTATGTGTGTGTGCATGTACGGCAGAGAAATGTGCCAACATTTAGTACAAAATGCACACAGATTCATGAATACTGAGAATCCCATGTAAATTAATGCAATTACACATACTTCCATGTTCTTCTAGGAAAAAAAAATTCACCTGTGTGCATAGAAACCAACCATCCAAATGTTTGCAAGAGGGAAAAAAAACCTGAGACAAATTTGAAGAGACTGAAATGTGAAACTGGTTCAGTCAGCGTATTCACAAACACATTTTCTATAAATTTTCTTCTAGTTCATGTGTGCCTTTTGTAGCTCCAGATATTTACAACTCTCTGTGTATTCACTGCTTTAGCAAATGTAATGGCACATTTGAAAATGATTCCTACTAGGATTTGCTGTACCTTATGGCTTCTGTAACACTGCCAACCTTTTTGTTAAATGTCTTCCTGTGTCTGGAGCCTTTGGAGGATGTACATAACTGTTGTGCTTCCTCTTTTCCAGTTTTGCATATACCCCCAGTGACAGGGTCCTCCATAACTATAATCAACATCATTATGTGAACAGTTTGAAACAATGGATGTGACAAGCAGCAGTATGTAATTTTGGGAGGGTGTTTGTTTTCAGGCAGAGGGGAAGAGTGAGAATGGGGCAAGAAGATGGTGATAGGGAGAAAGAAAGAAAATATGTCTAGAATAACATTCTATGTGGCAGAAGAGAAAGCTGTTGAATAGCACAAGCTGAATATGAATGTTTAGCTCCATATAATCTATTTCCCACAGGACAAAGGCAAAGCTAAGAAAGTGGTTAGGTAGCAACTGACAGCAAAGATTCTTTCCACTGGTGAATGCAACAGTCTGGCTTTTGCATAGGAGATTTAATTTTGAATCACAGATGATCACAAGCATTTTTTTTTTTCAGTTCTCAGGTTTCACAGTGCTCCTATCTATCTAAAATAATAATCTCAAGGCATTTGGAAGTCCCAAGAGCTAAATCTTCTACTCAACAGAGAGCAAAAAGATGGTGTTTTGATTGGACCTGATGAAAAAACACTTCAGTGATCTTGGTAGGATTTGGAAGATGCTTGTAAAGGCCATTTTCTGTCTTGATTTCTGAGACATAAAGGAAGAATGCATTTAAAAATACCCTTCTTTTGTACATATGGAGAGAGATATGCAACAAATGTATGTATGGTGCTACTTAAAACTCCACATTTCATATTGTATCTTTCTATACCACTGAGTTATGCAAAGGTAACAACTCCAACTGGCTGCAATTGCCACTCTTGGTGAAGGTCTGAACAGAGGGACTTGTTAGGACAAGAGACCAAACAGACCTGTTTTCTCCAGTCTATGTCTGGGTCTAAAGTGTATTGGTGACTACAGGGAGAAAACATCTTTTACTGACTCATTCTGTGCTGTGCAGCTTCTCTACATGACTGAATAACTGCATTCTAAAGGGCAGTTTCTCTTATGCATGGCAATTACATTTAGTATTGCACATAGCTTGGAGCAGACTGATTAGCATGACAACTGTCTATATCTTTCTCCAAGGAGCAGTGGACACAGTGCTGTCTGCAATATTTATATGCATCAGCTCTTCACCTTTAGTGTCTGCCAGCAATCCACATGCAATGGGATGAAGCCAGATTCACATTAGCTAGAAAACAGACTTGAAAGGTTTATAAGTTTAATCTCAGCTACACTGAAAAGACTAATCAGTAGCAAGAAAGCAAGCGATACATACACACAGACTATTTATATGGCTTTCCAGCTTTGTGAGAAAAATCCTCATCCTCTGAGTAATTTCATTTAAAAGTAAAACAATACTGGAAATTAAAATATTACAAGGTGTATGGGGTTTTGTTTTGCCTACTATAAGTGTGCTCAACTGGAGGGTGAGAGTGCAAGTGATCAAAACCTCAGACACTGAATTAATAGCCACTCCCACTCAGAGACATCCAGGGATCAATACATACTGCAGTAGCCTTTGTCAAAATGCTGTTGAGTGTTGCAACTAGTTCTTAAATAAAGCAATTGGAGCACAAACTGTTTCTCCTTACCTTACTGAAAAGTATCACTTGCACTGTAATCCCAATGACAATAATTAATGAACTCTCTTTCTAAGGAATAGTCTTAGGAGAACATGACTATGTCAAGATGTATACTGTTCTGCTCTGACTTTATTAAATGACCTCAGGCAAGTTGTGAATATATGTGAACTCTACGAAGACATTGCCTAAGACAGGATTTCATCATTACAGTATAGGGACAATGAGCAGCATATAAAAGAATATTAATGCAGTGGAAATATCCATGCTACATAGCTCCTTCTTAACAAGGATTACTTTTGCAATACTTAATACTGTTGGCAACTGTAAACCTATCATAGGCTTAAAATTCCTGTTGAGTGGGCAAAAAAGCCTCGTTTTTAAATTGAAGAGTCTATTGCAGTCAGCCTTGTAAAAGAAACCTCTTAGTGTCAGTGATAATGAAAATACCTGCTACCTACGACAGAGTTAAAATGGTGTCATGACCTGGCAATTTCTATTCAGTGCTGTCACATCCATGCACTGCACAGATCAGGATTCTCATCATCATGTAAATGTAACAGGATTCTTCATCCTGCATTGTTGCTCAGTTGGGAACAGTAATTCTGTTTCCTGTAAGTTGTGAATAGCAACAGGGGGCCATGAATAGCTTGGAAACCTATATTTTTTCCATTTATTTTTTTTAAATGCAAAGTACACTAGTAAGTCAAAAAAATCACTTTTGTTAAAAATACATTCAGAATTAACAAATGCCAAAAAGAAAAGAAAAGAAAAAAAAGAAGACACATTTGGATTGTATCTCTTGCCTTCTGAATATTTAAGTTTATAACAAAAGCCCAGCCTAGAAAAATAACATTCTTTACTGGATTTTGAGGAGGATACAGCTGTACAAATCAAAAATGTCATCCAGATATTCTCACATAACTGTGCTCTAAACTGCTTCCAGAAGAGATCTGTCCACTAATCATTTAGTTTAGTAGTCAACAGTCCTAATTTCTTTTTAATGGTGGTGCTCTAATAGCAACTTAAGCAGGGTTATGACTACCAACTTCATATAGGTATGCATGTATATATATGTATACTGTGTGTATGAGTGTATGCATATCTACTCTATATGCAATATATGAATACACATTTATATTGTAATCCTTAATAGTTAGATGTGCTTCCTATTTCCTAAGCACTTTACAAACATTAACAATTCAGACCTCACAAAAACCCTGTGAGGCACATATTATTCCCATTTTATAGATGGGAAGACTAAGACACAGAGAAATTAAGGCCAAAATTTTCTAAATTAAAATCAGGCCTAAAAGCTACATGTAGACATTTCATTAAATTGTCTGACTTCTAAAACTGCTAACTACCAGTAGCTGCTATTCCATGGGAAATCACTGAAAGGTATGAAAAATTGTGTTTTGAAAATTAGATTGCTGCTTAGTTGCCTAAACTGGTTTCTTTTCACATTAAAAAAATGATTTTTTATAGAAATATGATTTTCATTAACTGGTATTCAGGGAAAGATAAAATACCCTGTCACTACGTTTTCATTCCATTTGAACCTCTTCATTGTGTTTCATACTATACATCTGCTGTATTTAATACTACATAACAGTAGAAATTTTTGAAATTTTGGGAAATTTCAGCCTGGTACTTGGAAGTTTTCCAGAAGGTGAAAGGCAGTTCTACCCAGAATGAACTCAGAATTTCAGGTACCCACATCTGAAAATTTAAATTTGAGTTCTAAATCAGCAATGAATGTTTTATGGGATCAGGCCTAGGGGTTATGCCTATATCATGCAAAAAATTCCTATCAGGATCTGGGGCTGGGGCCTTTGGCCTCCGGCATCAGAATCTTCGTGGGTTATGCAGCTCCTGTCAATAGTTATGCCTGTGTATTTTATATACATAGACATACACACACACACACACACACATATATATATATAAAAATCTCACTGAATAAATGTAAGTATAATTCCTGAATATGTCCCATATCTTGTTTTCACTGGTGGATGCCTGTTCCTCTGTCATTGTCCAGAGTTGCTGCTTGTGACACTGTACATCCATGCAGACACAGCAAAGGGCACTGGTTTGTACAGGGAGGGATGAGTGGTGTGAGTGCACAGGCCGTGGGAGATCGAGAGCTGCACGGGCATGATGGTTTGGCTAGCAAAGAAAAGGAAGTCTCAAGCCTTTCCAAGTGCTGACCTTTCCCCTTACCCTCAAAAACTACATAGTCACCTCAGGTGTGGTAGGTGCATGCGTTTGCCTATGCAAGGTCTGAGCAAAGAAACAATGATAATCCAAATTTTGGAAAAGCCTGAGCAAAATATTGGAATTTTCCTAATGAAAGCCACCTAAGTGCTTGAAAATACAGATCAGATCTAGAACAAAACATATGCTCCTAGGAGTTCAGAGTATTTCATATACACATTGACCTACTAGCAAAATTCCCAAAGGCATCTTGTTGCCAACTACGTAACAGCACAGTTGTTTGGTTTTTTTTTCAGCCACAATAATACAGGAAGATAAAATACACGTTCTAACACACAACAGATCCCCCAGGTATACCACAAAAAGGTCTCCAATATTTTTTCAACTCAACTAGTCCCTCCCCACGCTTCCCAAGTGAAACCAAAAAATAAAATATGTTTCCCTTATGGTGCAATTAGAAAAAAAAAAGCCCACTTACAGAGAATTTTCAGTTGAAATTAGATATAAAAGAGTAAACATAGCTAGTACATATTCAGTTGGCCTTTGTTGATAGAAATCTGCAGATGTCTCTATAGTTAATAAAAGACATTTAGAGATAGCTATAAAAGCACCTATAGTGCGATAAATAAAATCAGCGGGATTAAGAAGCACTGTTTCTGCTGCTTATTTCCAGTAGGTTCAATTATTAGTTTATGATACCCCTTTCCCCATCCCAAGCCCCAAAAAGTCTGTTTCTGTGTTGTTGTTTTTTTTTTGTTGTTTTTTTTTTGTTTTGTTTTTTTGTTTTTGTTTTTTTTTTTAACCATTATAAACTGTTTGATTCTTGACCACTGTGGAGCCTCAAAAGTAAAGCACTTCTCAGACAGCTGGCAGTTTTCTACTTGGTTGGTCTGGAGCTGTGGAGCCACAGAGCCTTATTCCCTGACATCGAAACAAAACAAAACCAAACAGAAGAAAACCACTGACTTAGAAATCATTCAGAATTAACAGCAGCATGTTACTTTAGAAAGCTTGCACGGAGTTTCTCTGATGTGCAACGCAGTTGGGTTAAGGCAAGTATGAACTGTACAGCCTTCATGGTGAACAACGTGCTGTCGACTTCTGCTGCAAGGTCATCCTGGTATTTTTACTGTTGTGTTGACTAAGGAGACTCCATGTGGCCAGGAGTGTGGAGGAGGCTCCGAAAGCACCGAATGGGCTGGGTTCATGTCTTAATCCAAATGGGCCATGCTGGAAGTGGCCAGGGTAGGGAAGAGACAGAAGATGGCACCAATGCCTCTGCTCTAGCCCTCTGATGCTGGGAGGCAGGAGGTCCAAGGTGGGGGTCTGGGGCATCTCCCTTAGTATTTAGTACGTGTTAGAAAGAGGGACTGAATTGTGTCTGTTGGTTTCTGTCTCACTGTTCAATCACCTTTTTTTTTTTTACTTTTTTTTTTTTATATATATATAGCACAAAAACTGGATTATTTTTTTCTCTTTTAAGAACTAAGAGGACATCCTGAAACAGTTTCTTTGACAGGTTCTCCAGCCCATGTTGAGTAGCCCCTTTGTTTACTTTGACCTAGAAGAAAGACAGAAAAAGAAAGATACTTACAATCCACCATATATGTATCCAATCACTGCCCTACTGCTCTGGTGCCCATTGCAAGCAAGTGTAAGCCACCAATCAGTAACAGTTCAGGTAGACGTGGAACAAAGAGGACAAAAAGGCAAGGTGTTTGCTCAGGTGATTCCTTCTCTCTCTCTGGAACATCATCAGAGAAGTCAGTACAGGTTTTCTAACCCATTCTAGGCAGGAGTGATATTTAATGAGAATCCTGACTAGATACCCATGTGTCAACTGGAAGATGACCTGAACTATAGTAATCCATCAGAAATGTCACTGTTTTTATAAAGGCAAGAAGTGATGCAGTATGCAGGACAGAAGGGTTGAATTGCAGGTGCCTGGGAAACTTGCCCAGGGCTCACTTGCAAAGAAGAGTACATACGTGAGTGACACAGCCCTGTACTCCTGAAGAGTCTTGTCCCAAATACGAGTTTTATAACTCCAGCTTTCAGTCTAAAACAGATGAGATGTTGTTGGTTGCTAAACAAGGCTTGGCTGTTAGTTTATTTAAATTAAATGTTGCCCATATTGTCAGAATCCCACAAACATGAATCTGAAGGAATCAATGACAGCAGATTCGTACTGCATGAACTTGCTGAGTGTCACAGTGATTATGCTGTAGGTGCTGCTTTTTGTGTCTTGCTTATGTTTCATTTATACTTCAGGTGAATGGTAAAGTAGATAGTACCTTCAGTATGGGCAATTATCTAGACAAATGCCTACAACCTTACACAAGGAGACAATGACCAGAATAATGCACATGTAAATGCAATAGAGAGAAAAGATGGGACCAACTACACCTCTCTGTCCCTGTCTTACTGACTCAAAACCCCTCTAACATTTGGTGGAAGGTAGGATCCCATTAACCAGAAACTGTTAAGTGTGTTCTAGTGGAAAGGGATACCTGCCTGTAGCAGAATACATGTAAGTGGGCATGTATATATATATATAGACACACACGCATGTATAAAGGGATCAGGGTGCATATAGGTGTATACATATATAGTATGTGTGTGTGTGTATACATATATAGTATGTCTGTAGATATAGATATAAAATGCAAAGGTTCTCAGACTTCACAGAATATGAGGAAACCAAGCTTCATGTAAGGGCTGAACTGCTTTTGAGCAATTTCTCCAGTGCATTAGGCATCAGCATCAGGCATGCATGCTTTTTTTTGCTTCACTTCAGCAAACCAGTTTACTGTGAAAAACATAAAGAAAAATCTCTCTCCTCTTCATCCTTCCTACTGTTTTTAGAACAGTGATCATGCAGTGCAGTCTTGTTCCACAATTATAACTGCTTTTCATGTGTAGCAGAATCAGTGCCATGGAGTGCTTAGTCACCTTCCTCAGTCACCTCCCAAGAGCAGAAATTTCTCCTGACAATTGTTTTCCACCATCTTATTGTGTTCTTGTCCCATGGTGTGGAAGTGAGTACTGGCATCTCCCGCACCGAATGCCAGGAAGCTGCTTTTTCGTACATCAGCTGTGGCCGCACTGCAAGGAGGTACATGAGTGATGGTTCTGTCCCATTCTGTTTAAAAAGCATATTCATTTTGAAGGGACTGTCTAAGCTTCTTGGCTTGTACAGCATAGAACATACTGTTGGCACTTAGACAATAAAAAAAGGGCCATTTTTAACAGGTAGATAAATGTCATGAGAAGAATTCTCCCACAAACCACCAGTGTTTTATTTAAAACATAATTTTAAATTGTATATATTTTTCTCTTTAAAAAGTAAGCTGATTTAAATGAAATGTAAAATTGGGAGAGGTGATATGGAGAGTTGTGATTGGAATTCAAAGCCTAAAATATAGAGAAAAAAAACAAAATGAGCCTGAATCTAATAATTCTAGACTGTTTAAGGAACAGTAGCCAGAGATAGTCACCTCAATTCTCTAGCTACAGATAATGTTTCTTTTTCATAAATCAATATTTTTTTCCTTAAGTATCCTGTTCATTTGTGGTAGTTTTGCATAACTGATGAAGTACAGCTCAAATGTACTGTGTGCATTTAAAATGAATTGTAATGTTTTTACAAGTAGAACTTTACTGGTATCACAAATAGAAAGTAATAATCCTTTGGATGAAAAAGTCCTGACAATAGAAATTTAAACATGAGGAGCCTGAACAAATCAATATAATTATTTAATTGCATGTGTAAATTTGCGTAGGTTTAGTATAACCTCCAAATTAACAAAATGAAGTGCTAACTTTAGCACACAGGAGGAAACTGGTTACAAAACAGTGTGTCTTAACAGTTAGCAATTACTAAACCCAGCATTCTTTCAGGACAATAATTAAACTGTGCATGTATAAAACAGTTAAGATTGATTTAAATCACTTGGATCTGGCTTGAATAGAAACAAAAGTTTGTGTTGATGGAATTCTGTCATTGCAATCCACTAAATCAATTCTTATCAGCCAGCAGTATGTGGGTGATGACTGAGACCTACCACACAATTCTTTATGTCTCTAAGATTTGTATTATTTCTGCATATGTATTGATCTGGTAAATATATGGAGGGGTTGTCTGTGCTTATTACTGAAATACATGTTGAAATTTGCATTTTGACAGAAGCTGTGCAATGATTAGAAAATGGGATTGTTTTGGTAAGGTCTTTGAAGCTGAGGCCATATGTTCCCCTTCACTTTTGTAACATGCCTAGGACACCTATAGGTATTACTACACCACAGACAACAAAAAGAAGTGTTATTCTGCTTTATTATATAGATAGTAAACAGATGATCTCCTATTTCTCTCATGAACCCAGAGCTCACACGAGTTGCACAGAGTGTGAGTCTAAATAGTAGAGGACACAGAGGTAGAAACAAGCTATCTTTACATTTTCTTGAACTTTTGAAGGCATTAGACAGCATGATGCTTAATATATCCTCCACTGCCTATGGACTCAAACCGACTTTGTAGCAATTGATAAAGTTATGGAAGTAGTTACATGAATACAGCTGTATGGATATGTATGGGTATAGTTGTATCCTGGATGGATATGATTATACCTTGGACAGTGATTAGATTATGGCAATGGATTTCATAAAACAGAAGGTCTATTCTTTCTTTTCTTTTCTATACTTCTATTCTATTCTATTCTATTCTATTCTATTCTATTCTATTCTATTCTATTCTATTCTATTCTATTCTATTCTATTCTAATTCGTGCTATGCTATGCTATGCTATGCTATGCTATGCTATGCTATGCTATGCTATGCTATCCCTTTCTATGTTAAATCATTCTTATCTTTTACTCATCCCCTAGAGATATTTTGCTGAAAAAGATCATTGTAAAGTGGAGTTCAGATTGGCCAGAGAGTACTATAAAGTCCTGTATTTATTTTTTTGTCCTTGAACACTATGGAGGCTAACACTGATGTTCTTTGGTGAACAAGATCCCCAGGGAACCAAACCCTTCCTCCCAGCAAATAAAGCCGTAAAACATCAAGTATGGCATGCTGTTACCATATCAGTGTGTTTTGATTTCCACTACATAATATTGTTGTAAATAGCACTAAAGGTAGATCATACTACGGCTTGATTAATTTGACATTCAAACTTGTCACTCCACTACCTAATGGTCTGCTTGCATTTACAGAGCAACTGCGGTGTGAATACATATGCATGTGTTCCTGTGTGCCTCAGCTGTAAATAACAGAAAGGTATTACTAAATGCTGTAAAAGCCTCTTAAGGACAGACTGTAACAATTCTAGAGAACCTTGTCAAACGCTATACAGTCAGAGGGAAACATGAAGTGTCTTTGTCTGACTGTGGCTGGGACATGGCAATGCTTTTGTGGGTTGATTGGACAAAATGTCAGCTCACATACTGATTTCTGTCTCTCAGTTAAGGCAGCAAAATCATCTATGCTCCAGTGAGAATGTAGCATTGATATAAGGCAGAACACAGTATATATGGATTAATCATATATCTCTTTGTCTCAGCTACAAGCTTAACATTATTGCCTTCTTTTTTTTCCACAGGTCTACTTTTCATTCAGTATGAAGATGCTTAGTAAATGCAATCTGCTGTTCTGGAAGTAACGATGAGAGCATAAAGGGAATGGGCTAATATATCAGCTAGAGAGTTCCATATGTTGATGACAAGGTGTGGTATACTGAGAAAGAGATAGGATTAGAATCATTCTAAATACATATGAGCCACACATAATACTAGGAAGGAAATAACATTTTCTAAATGCACAGCACTTTGCCAAAAGTGCAGGTGAAAAACCTTTACTTGAGCACAGACAGATGGGAAGTTGGAGTTAAGGTGGCATTGGAGATATGCACTATTGTAATTTGAGATTATTAAAAAGCTCCTAGCAAAGCTCCCGGAGGCCCCAATCCTAAGCGCTACTGCAGAATTGATTATACCACTGATAAAAGGAGTTAATGCCAATTCCATGCAAAAATCCACCAATTCAGTAGCAGACTTGCTTCCTCTACTCAGAAGAAATTACATGACATTCAAGGCTGAACAGAAGTGTATGTTGAGGTAGATATTGGTTGCCTGTATTTAGGTCTTTCCTCAACAGAAACGTTCAGAAGAGAAACAAAGGAGAAAAGTAAAAGTTGCCCCTTTGTGAGCTGTCCAGCAATGTGGTTTTACTGTACAAGCCAGTGATGGTAAATAAAAAACACTTCAAAAGGCTGCAGCAGTGAGGTAAGATTTATATGTCAGTCAAGACTGTTCTGAATTGCAGCTGGCATCAGTACAAGAAATAGTTGGAAATCTTTTTTCCTCGACTGGTCTGTGGTTGGATGTTAGCACTACTGTGAATGTACTCCAGTTGTGTGTATGTGCTGAGATTTGATTACCCATTTAATCCCCAGATATATCAGGCTGCACTTCTAGGCAGTGGATGGAGTTGTCACTCACTGGTTAGGTGAAATGCTGAAATGCTGTCTTCAAACTGGTTTTAAAATCCATATATTGTTACTTTTTTTTTTTTTCTCTTTTTAAATTTTTTTGTTGTAAATATGGAGACTGGAAATAAGGTACAAAGGTGCCTCAGTGAACAGATGAGCTTTTAAGATAAATGATAAATGTATCCACTAAATTAATAAGTTGCTGAAGTTTTGATAAATCTTGATAAAACCCACTTTTTTGCAACCAAATTTTGTCCGATCTGATTAGTTTTTACTACACCAAATTCTCATTGCCTCTGAGTGGAACCTGCTTCAATAAAAATGGAGGAAAATAATGTGAGAGCTGGGTGTTCAAATAACTTTGACACATTATTTCCCACCCTAAGAAATCATCATAATTCAATGGCAGAGTAACGTCAGTGCTTAAGTGTAGCTTGAATTTGGTCTATCAAAAAAGGCTTCTGCCTATTCTGAATTTTTAAGTCACGTCGTCTTTCAGCTTAATGATCCTTTAATATCAGCCTGCCACTCTGCAGAATATTTCAGAAGTACTTACATATACATGGGCTGTAGCTGTAAATGAGATGTCTTCTGTGGACCTTGATAGCCGTAAGAGTCAAATCCACCTATGAAATCAACTGAAAGGGGGAAAATTACTTTCATTAGCAACATCTTTTCAGAAGTGATAGGCACTATCCCTCAAGAACCACACAGCATACAGATTATTTTTGATGGACCCCCTAATATTCTCTTAAAATTAGACCAGCTAATTGTGGAAGTGCAGAAAAAGGTTAAAAAAAATAGAGAAAGTCAAAGTCCCTTTTTAAATTTTAAAATCAAATTAATTTTAAAAGTCACAGAAAGACAATGAGGGATTTGTAACAGCCATCTATCTATCAGAAATAGCCACACATCCCTCTTTTTAAAGTAGACAACCTCACTGAAGTACAAAACAACATACTATTCAGATATTACAAATGATGAAAAACATTTATTTCTTGGCATGAATGCATTGCTTCTGACTGTGATTACTGTGTCTGGCTTGCTGTCATACTGTCGTTCAGTGATGTAGAGGAGAGAGAACATTGATCTGACTCTGCCTGAGAGACAGAAGTTTCTCTGATTCCCTGCTTTGACATTTGGGTTGAAATGCACGAACAGGGGATTGGAACAATTTATCTGAGCTTCAGAGATGAGGCTACACAGATCTAAGGAAACCAGCATTTCTCTCAAGGCACTGGAGGTCTGCAGGAAGGTTGTAGGGTGCTAGTTATTAATTCACATCATTGCCAGTTCCCAATGGTCTTCTCATGTTTATTTTAAACAATTTCCAGGGAAATTCTATCTCATCTGAGCCTGAGACCACTATCTCTCTGCTACAACACTTTCTTTACACGGGTAAAAGTGCACCCTTTGCTTCCTTTGCACCGGGAGAACCAACTATTGACTTTTGGTTCTTATCTGTGGGCAGCTCTCATCCCTGAAATATTGTCTTTTACAGAGAAGTTGTGAATTTGGCTTTACTTTGACAGAAAAGGGTGAAAGAGTTCAGGTATGGAAGTGCATTTTTCACAGGTCTAGGCACTGCTACTGACAGACTGTCTCTGTGTACATTCAAAGAGAAAAAAAAAGAAAAAGAAAAAAAAGAAAGGTCTTTGATAGAGGAGAGCTTCTGGTGGATATAAAATGCAGTAACATTCACATAAAAATCACAAAATGTAAATTTATAACCCTTGGTTTGAGAACTTTCACAGTGATTGGAGTCCTTAAAACTTGCATTTATGAGGTTATTTTATACTGAGGTACCCCTGAATGTATGCCATGGGTATCAGTGCAGTCACACACATTTCAGACCTGTTACAAAATCTAATTCTTGTACCACTCTGTCCACCATTTACTTTGCAAGCAAAGAGTCACCAAAACACTAAACGGAACAGATACAGTATGGCTCCATTGCAACAACAGACATTCTTAACCTGTTGTCCACCTTCTTGCCTGGAAAGAATGGCCCCTGCAGAAATAATTTAGCTGATTCTGTTCTCTGTGGTAGCATTACGTATATTCATATCCCAGAATGATGTTTTACTAAATTAATCCCTGACACCTCTAATGAAGGAGATTCTATAGCTTCTCTGTGTTGCCTTTCCCTGCACCTAACTTCCTAATGTCTAATTCAAATGTAATTTCCTGCAAATTAACTACTTTTCTACATTTTGGCCTTTTCTCCCTACAGATATGAAGACAAATGAGCCTTTTTTTTTTCTTTTATAGCTACTTTTAAGCATTTTCAAAATGTATTTTCACATTATCTATCTTCTCCAGATTTAAACATAACTAGTTATTTCGATATTTTCTCACTGCTCATATTTTCCAAGCCTCTATATTTCCAAGCCTGAAGATTGTTCTTTAGTCTTACTTATGTTTTTTGTGAGGTGCACAAATCAAAGCTAAATGAAACAACTTCCATATAGAACTTCTGTACATTGGCTGGAATAACAAGTTGGTTTGATTTTTTTGTTGTTTGGTTGATTTGGGTTTTTTTTGGTTGGTTTTTTTTTTTTTTTT
>WUAM01000038.1:1669442-1710380 GCA_024336885.1 Actenoides hombroni
TTTTATTTTTGTTTCAACTCTGTCATACAAATGCTTAATAATCTGATCTTTATATTAATGTTTTGACACTAACTGTAGTCTAACCAAGTAGTCCATATTTTGTCTGAAGACACTTGTTTGATTCTTCCCCACAGGAGTTCTTTTGCACTTGTCTGTATTAAGTTCATCTTCTTGATTTCAAGCCACTTCTCAAGATCATTTTGACCTCTAATCTTATCTTCGCAAGTGCTCATACCCCTCCCAGTCTGGTTTCATCTGAAATTTTTACAAATATTCTCTCCTATATATCACCCTTGCTGTTAACAAAAATAATGAAGAGAATCATTTCCCTAGCCAAGGTGCCAGTGGGATCCCATCTGAAATGTCATTCCAGCTGTTTCATAACTACATTTCAAATAGGTTTTTAAACAGTTCTGCACACAACCTACGATGACTGCATCTGGACAGTGCTTCCCTGGTCTGCTTACAAACCTTTCATAGGGTCAAAATCTTGCTAAAATCAAGATAAATGTAATTTGCTGCTTTCTACTTACTCACTGTCTGTAACCATCAGATTAACTTTATTACAATGTGATCATGTCTTTCCAAGCATACTAAGTTTATAGACACAGAATGAAGGATTCTCTATAGGAACACTGTTAAATGAAGTGCTAGGCTGGGAGGAAATAAACCCCCTCTTATTCAAATACAAAGATTGCAACAAAAAGGACGGACACGTCTCTGCTGTAGCAATGGTTTGTTGTTTTCTTGCTCAGTTTTCCTTTTTTAGCACTCTTGACATCTGCCAACACAAGTCAGAAAATACCCATGTCAGACTGAGTGTCTTACCATGAGTGTCTACACCTGTAACTATCGATGTTGCTCATATGCACTTTTCTGTCTTTGCATTTCTTGTGTACTTCCCAAAACCCTTCAAGAAACTGGTAAGCCATTATTAGAAGGCCGCAGGCATAGATACTCTGTTTTGCAGTTATGGGGAAAAGAGTCTTAAGGCTGATTTTAAGCTTGTTTCAGAAAGCTAAGCCAACATGTTAAGAAAAAGATTTCTTTGAGAAAAATGAATTTGTGTGGGCATGAGACAAAGCTGCATGCCACATATTTCCACATGCATTGTGTCTTTGCCCTGTATACACAGAATGTTAACCAGACAGATTGTCAAGTGACAAATAAGGCAAGCTTGTAGAAACATCTGATAGTGGAAGTTCCCATGTGTGTAAGCAAATGATGGTAAGGCAGAGAGTACTACTGTGACCTTGTTGTAAGCTTACAATGGCTTCTTACATGCAACAACAAACTTTGCAAGGTACATAAAGGTAGGTAATAGAAAGTGAACTCTAATACAAAAGGATTTCAGTGATTTCTTTGTAGCAAGGTTTCTTGATGGTGGCACTTTCTCAGCACTGCAAAGCCTGTGGTGTCCAGAGTGTGCTAAAAGCTCCCTGTGGACCCCGAGCTAGTTTCTTAAAGCATGCAAAATGCTGCCCTTTCTGCAGGCATTTTATCCTGACTGTGCCTGAAAGGTCACTAAAAGTGTCATACAACAGATACATTCCTGGCAGCAGTAACATGAGATGAATAAAAGAAAGCTCATTAGCTGAATCGCTACGAAGGCTTCTATCCTTAACCTCATCCATCATACACATTTTTGACTATACTATTTTACATTCATCTTACATGTCACTATTATCAGAAGTGGCTCTTTTGTCATGTTTTGCTTTAGTAAAAGCACACATTCATATACAAACCTAGAATCCCACTCCTTTGAAATATTGGGCACTGAAATGTTTATTTTCCTAGCCAGACCTGAATAGGATAATAGCAGTACTATTTATCAGTAAAATGTGCTATAAGAAATTCACCCTGAGTATTTTCTTCCTTTGCTGGTGTTAAGGGAGTTGTCAGGCATATGACTGCAGTTACAACTGTAACACAGACAGGACACATGGCTCAAAATAGGGACATATTTCCTATTACTAAGCACCCACAGGGATGTGAAGTTTCAGTCTCTTCTCACAGTCACAGTCCCCACTGTCTCTGGTGTATATCAGCCCAGGGTGAGAAGCATAAATGAGGTTCTCATTTTTCATTTCTGGCAGTTTGTGGTATGTAGAGGGACCATTAAACTGGGATGTACAAAAAAAGACCCCATTAGCATGGATGTGCATATGAGAAAAGACTTTCCAGGAAGTTTGCACTGAGCAGCATTGAAGTTTATGAAATTGACAGATGGGCAAACAGAAAGGAAACAGTGTGAAATAACAGTAATAACTTCTTCCTGTAGAAAGCAAAAGGAAAGATTTTCATTAGAAACCAGAAGACTAGACACTATTCTACTTGTAAAAATTATCCTCTGTAAGATATAAATAGACAAGTGCAAAGATTCAGATCCTCAGCTAATATATACATTTATAGATGCAGTGACTTCATGAAGAAATGATCATTTACATTAGCTTAGGATCTGGCGCAAAGTCATTTAGGGCATAAGTGTATAGAAACATCACTGATGCTATGGCTTTCTGTGCATGCTGGTAGGCATGTTAAAATCAGTGCAGACTAGATATGAAAGGATGTAGAGTTTAGGAATGGGGACGGACATAAGTGTCTATCTGTGAAGAAAAAGAAAGGGAAAGGTTGGAAAACAGTCATGTACTTGGCCCATGTGCAGTATGGATGATTTTTGGCTGCTTTCAAACCTTCTCCTTACTTTGTTCCTTTGTTACTATTGTCTGTTTTATTGGTTACCTCATCCCTACCCCTGATGCATGAGGCTCTGCTTCTCACAATGGTGAGTCTACTGCTAGCACTCAAGCCTGTCTTCACCACATCTGCTCTCTGCCCAAGGCATCTTTTTTAAAAGTGAAAATATCTTTGTTAGTAATTCTGTAATGAAGGTGACTTCTCTCACTGATTCCTCTCTTCTTCATTTTGTCCATCTCCCCGATGAAGTAGTTTGGCCTCTCCAGCTTTATTAGTTCCATCCCAGAACACCTCCTTATCTGCTTCCCTCCTCCCATCTCCACTCATTTCTCTGCACACCATCTCTCCTATTTCTTTTACATGCAAACTGATAAAGTAGTTCTTCTTTCTTCAGTTTGACAGCCTTTTTTACTCCTTTTACTATTCATTTACTCTCCTCTATTACTACAGCCACAGAAATTTTGTTCCGTAAAACTTCTGCTTGTCCCAGTGGCAGACTCTTTCTCTTGGTCTAATTTTTTGTGCATTTCCCTCCCAATAGAAATACGTGTAAATTGCTTTCATAAAAAAATCAACTTCACCCTTAGCCCTGCTTGTCTCTGTCTCCTCCACCAGTGGCTTCAAATACTATCTGGAGCCTGTAGCTACTTTCCTCCATTTTTGTAGAAAATTTTCTCCTGTCTTGTGTTCTGTCCCTTGCATGCAGCTGGAATTGCAGTCAGATCATCTTTTCCTATCCAAATCTGGGTACAGGTAACCCAGCACACAGTTCTTTCTGTGGACATCCAGCCACATTTTGCACAGCTGCTGCTTTCTTTTTCCTGAAACCTTTGCCTCACTGGCCTCCATTGTCTCCTTGGCAGGCATTCTTCTTCCTCATCTCTTCATTCATCTCCTTTCTTGATGGTTGTTCCTCCAGCATGCTGCCAGAGTCTCATGAGCAGTAACCTCTGCCTTCTATTTTTCCCCACCTCCTGTAAACTGGGCAGTTGCACTTGCAAATGCAAATTTTGCTGTCTTCAGAGTTCTGAGGTGTCATGGAGTACCTGGCTTGTGCTCACTCTGCTCCTTCTATACAAATGGAAATCTCAGCTTTTCTCTGTGATATTTACCAATGGATAATTAAACATCAATTCTAGTTCAGCATGGCTAACAGCAGAACTCTTAGCCACCTCTCCTTATCCTTCTCTGCTATTTCTCACAGTAAACATTGGCACTTGTATCCTCAAGCCTGCCTGTCACTTAAGGGTATAAGTCAGCTTGGTTTGGACTGGGCACAATTTAATTTCTGAAGACTATTTTTGTATATTGTAGAGGAAAACTTTTCTATCTGTTGACACAACTACAATATTTGCGCATGGCTCTGAGTGTCAAACACCACAATTGTTCCTTTTTTTTTTTTTTTTTTTTTTTTGAACTCACCAAATGTGGAGTTAAGGGACAAATGCAGCAGAACTCAGCTTTTTGACTAGGTTACTCCTCTCTGCATCCTGCTACAAATTTAATCTTCTATATTTCATCAAGCAGAAGCCGAATCTTTTTAAATTTAAAGTCTTTTATAGAGAGTCCACATCAATCTCTCTTTCCAGTTCTAAAAGCTAGAGCTGGCATCATGGTAGTCTATAAGCATACTAATGAATCTAAAGCACTAAAATAACATTAAGAAGTCACCGTTACCCATGATAGAGATGGTAGCATTTAAAAAGTGCTGAAGACCAAGAAAGCATATGTGCATGTGCACATGGATGCTTCTTGGATGTGCATGTCGTAACTAAATATATTTCTGATGTGGTATAGTAGAGAGACAACACATGGTGTACACGGACTACATTTGACTTGCAAGGTCTTAGATTTATGTACACTGGCATCAAGGACCAAAGACTTGGCTCCTTGGACTCAGGCCTCAGAATGGCCATGATTAAGCTTCAGCGCTACAGCAAGGCACAACAAAATACAGCTAATAAAATCACTAGAGGCACTGCTAGTGCAGAAATGAGCATTTGAGGCAAGAGAACTGTGCACAAATCCTGGTACCTAGAAACTAGCCAAACTGAGAAAAAAAATGGAGTCGAATAAAATTAGGCTTGATTTTAATAACATTGGAAATGACTTATGGGAAAAAAATATAAAAGAACATATGGGGGACACTCTTGTTCCTGCTGCTTTTCCAGTATCCTGATATCCACCTTGCTGCTTGGTGAAGACACTTCCAAACACTTTAGTGCTGCTGCTTTTTTATGCTGTCAGCACAGGCTGGTGGCTATTCCACAATATAGCACACAGGAGGAGGTTTGCTTAAATCAGTAAAGTTTGTTTACAGTGATAATCAAGTGTTATTGGTCTTTGTGTTGAGTGCACAATGATTTAGACTCGTGAAATGGGTTAGAGCCAAGCACTGGGAAAGCAGGAGGAAGATGGGCACCTGCCAGTACATGAGTCTGTGCTCTTCCTGCTGGCACAGGAGGGTTCAGAAATGGTGTTAGGACTTAGACACTTGGTCCAGTTCTTGCAGTGAAATGAATTGCATTTCTGCCAAACTGCCAGTAATGACCTGTGAGTGCCCTTAGCTCACTGATTTGCAAGGTGAAACTAAAACCTCAGATTTTAAAACTGTAACCTTATGGCATTTCTGAGCCTTACCATGGCCACAGAAGTAGCAAAAGGAAACCACTACACACATTTTGGTGGAATTCCTCAGCTCAGATTCTGCTCCACTGCCACTATTGCCATATTGTTTACTTCTGTAATAGTCAAAATTATTCTGGAATTTTTTGCTTCACAAGTGCTTTTCCTCTAGCTTTTCCTTCCCTTATGTTTCTTGTCAGAAAAGGGCCTGCAGTATCTTTTTCTGTCTCTGTTGCTGCTGATCCTCTGGATAATTCTTGATCAGCTCCTCCGAGACAAGACATAGGACTGAGGAGGTATGAAGGTTTGTAAAACCTGATAAGCACCACGTGGTGTCACTACCCTTACAGAGGTACTGATGGGGATCTCAGCATGTTACTTGTTTTAATTAGAACCAAGCATGGATGCAGATATTGTATTCAAGGCGAACCCAGCTCATGGTTGTACACAGCCGAAAATACCAAGACAAATGATGTTGAGGGATCAGAAATTAGAGGAGTCAAAATGCATCTTGGACTTCCAGGCAGAAAAGGGGTCTCATGAGTAGCAGAGCCTCAGGTCAGGATGTGAGGAAGACCATGCTCTGGAGCAATAACTTAGCAAGGCAGGGCTGGCCAACAGTGTTGAGGAGGTAGAAATCAGGGTCATGGCTGAGCAGAAAGGAGCAGGATAAAAACAAGCAGAAGTAACTAAGCAGGGGCTGGGAACAGGCTTCAGGAGCTGGAGGCAGAAAGAGGGATTAGGAATAGGGCAGGCAAGAACAGGAACCAATGGCCAGGAAGAAACGGCCAGGAAGAAATGGCCAGAGTGCATGTGCAGCAATGAGAAATACTGGGCTGAAATGGTCAGCACTGACTTTTATATCTGATAAAGCCACTTGTAAAGATTCCAAACCTGGAAATAGGGTTGTGGTTCATGTAGGCTGCACTTGACCCCTGCAAGGCTTCCCAAGGCTTGTGCAAGCTTGTACTAGGGCTTGCCCAATGCTCAGTAAAGAACTTGTAAAAGACTTCCACTCAGCTATGAGAACATGAATCGTCTAAAGAATATATTATTTTTCTAAACTGGACAGACCTGGAAACTTTGGATAATAGCCATTTGCTTTCAAATTTTCATGCTTGAGTACTGAGCAAAAAAATATAACCCCACAATAGGTTTTGACTGGCAAATCATTCTAAGAATTAAAGAAAATGTTGGGTAGACTGAATTATCATAGAAGTTATCAAATAAATCATTAGGAAAAATTGTTCTTAGCCAGATCATTGCTAGGGGCAAGCAATAAAGAGAGGAAAAAAGAAAAAAGGAGTAAAAAGAAAATGCCTGGGGCAGTGGTCTCCAAGGGTGACCACCGTGCTAATAAATTAAAATGAGAGTCATTAGTAGGTGCAACAAAGTGGAGAATTAAGGCCCAAATCTATGAAAGTTAACAATCCAATGCTAATGAAGACCTATCTAAATATTTAAGAGGAAAAGTGGTAAGGAAGGCTTTAACAGAAGGCATGCTGATAAAAATAATTTAATACAAAATTATGTCCCAGGTGTGTAGGAAACAGTGAGGAGCTCACATTGACTGTAGTCAGTAGCAAAGATGCTCAGGCTGTGGGCAGGTGTCTTTTTCAGGGCCACTAGAAATGGTTAATGAGTCTACTCTACTAGAAGCAGCTCATTACCACTTCCTCTCCAAGAAGTTGATGCCCTTCAGTCTGGACTGAGCTTGGCTGGCCAGGACATGCAGTGTTACACCTGTTCATTTTGGCTGAACCCCCAAGGAGGCAGCCAGCCACCTTCAGAGGCTGGGAGATCAGGGTAGGGAAGCGGGCCATCAGCCCCGCATGGCGGTCTGTGTGATGCTCCTCTCCCAGTGCTCAGCAGAGCCTGAGCTGCCTGTCTTCCGTAGGGGTGAAGAAGGAGATGCTTCCCCAGGCACAGCACAAGACAGCCTGTCTGCAAAGCCTGCCATTCACATTCAGTGCAAAGTAGCAATAAATGACTCACATTGAAATGGAGTCTTTTACCAGCATCTAAACAAAACATGACAGTCCACCTGAAACTGCTTTCCATGCAATTTTCAGCTTGTGGGGAGGCTCAGCTTTTGCTATTTTTCCTGATTTCAAAACATCAAAACATTTCCATGGCCAGGAAGACCACGTCCTGTTCAGCTGCAGCAACAACTTGTCTCTTCAAATCATCTGTGGCTTTTGTTGACAGAACCGCTACTAGTTACTACCTTATTTCTGATACCAGTTTGACACAACCATGTGTGAGACCTTGTTTCATAATCTGGACTTCTTTGTGTTCCTCTCCTGAAACAATTAACTCATGTCAAGACAAGTAATAATTTCGGAATATTTTGGTATGAAAAATATCTTCCTAAAGGGATGTTAACTGTTCATTCCCTTTTCACATGTGCAGACCTTTCCCAACACTTCTACAACATGTTTTTCTTGAAAAGATAAAACATGTGTGGTGAATAGTTAAAAAAAAAATGATGCAAAATAAGTATATCTCCCTGACTGTTACAATGCATTGATTTTATTAAGCAGTATCCCATTGTGCTAAGCTGCTGGAATGGAAATGTTACTACCTTCAAGCTTTCCATTATTTTATTTAGACATTTTTTAAACTTGAGGTTGACAATCCCCACAGGAGGTGGTGATGGATGCAAGAGGCATGTCAGGGAACACTGTGAGGGAGAAAAGAAATTATCATAGAGGGAGCCAGCAATACCACCATTTCCCTCTGTGTGATCTTATTCCTATATTTGTCTCATACCACAACCCTGTCTCCTAGGGATTCCTTGAACATCAACTTCATTAGTTATGAAGGCAGCAATCCATAACCAATTTTCTTTTCATGTCAAGTTTGTTCATGTATAAACCTGGCCCTTTTGTTGGAAACATTTGCAATTAATCCCACAAACAAAGAAAACGCAAATTGTACAGTCTACCCTAAGCAACCCTTCTGACTCAAGGCCCTGACCACTATCTATTATACACTAAAATGAATTGAAATTCCCACTTTGAGCATAACCTAATTTTCTAGTGATAATAGGCATGGATTCCCAGAAGCATTCTATGCATCTAGATAGTAACATCCTAATTTCCTTTCCTGGTAAGTGTTTTAAATAAGATTTTAGCACCAAAGGAAATTAACCTTTAAATTAATTGTAATTATAAAATACCATCACTGATTTTGTCTTCAGACTAATTACTTGCTATTATTTAAATAAACTGCACCTCCTCTGAGCTTTAAGTTTGTTTCTCTCTTTGCAGTGCAGTGCCAAAAGAAGACAGACCAGGCTGTGTAATGTTTGTGAAGCCCTGTGATACCTTGGACTGCTCAGGTCCATTTGCATCTCAAATGCAGCCAGTTTCACTTGTCATATATTCCTGCCATGGATTTCCCCCTATGCTTCAGCCTCACACTCTGCAGTTCAGACATTTTTAGCTCTGTGCTTTCAAACCAGTGAGCACACCTTGTAGGGTACGTGGTGCCTGTGATCTACACTGGTCAGAATCATAGACCCATAGAATCATAGGCTGCACCAGCCTTCAGCTCTGTGAAAAGTCCCCTCCAAGATAGAACATGAATGGAAATAAAGCCACAGGAACCAGCCGTTGATATGTGCAAAAGGTTGCTGCTGTACAGGCATCTCAGGGAATTTCCTAATTGTTCCTGGTGGCACTGTAGCTCTACAAGGCAGCTCTCTTTACGATAGCAAGCATGATGCAGTATCATGGGATTTCAAAGGCTTCTCTCCCTCCACGCTTCCATCAGCATCCTGACAGCTGAAAACATCCTATTTCCCTGCCCTTGGTTTACTTAGTTCACTTAGTAGTCACCACACTAAATGAAACAAGTGAACAGAAAAAGCTTCTAACTTAGCCACAGTCTGTAAATTTAGCAAAACCAAGTGTAGCTTCAGCTTTTGTAGTGTGTTCATTGAATTCTCATTCTTGAATGACTTGTTCAACAATTGGAGAATATCTCTCTATTAAATATTGGCTTGAATTTGTTCCTATTCTTATTTTCTCCTATGTTGCCTCTGCAGACTGCTTAGGCCGTCCTTAGCATTAACCAGACAAGCCAGGCCAGTGATACTACCTGCTGTAAGAGAGGCTTCTACCACAGGTAAGGCAAACTGCTCTTTAGAGTTGCATCCCTGCCTCCCTTAACTGTGGAAATCTCAACTGTTAGTTAAAACTGCAGGCCTAATTACATGTGGCTGTAGGTGTGTGAGATGAATGCCACCTGTGGCAGCATGTAAAAGGTGAAGATGAAATGATTGGTGTTCTCCAGAGAAAGACTTGGGATATGTTACACAAATGGTAGGTGCAAACCCAACAAAATGTATAGCTGAAGTGCTGGAACTCTTCTGAAGAGGTTGCATTTGATAAAAACTTTCTCAGTTAAAATGTAGGTGAACATTTTCAGGAAGAAAAGACTATTGTGGGAAGCTGAATACAATGAGACCATTTCTGCCTAAGGAAGTCCCTGAATTGGAAATTGCTGTTAGGATTTTCTGGGAACCACAAACTTGCTGTGTTCTTATATGCCTATATGGCAAATAGATATGGCAGTAAGCATTAGATGTTCTTCATTACTGGATATCAGATATGGGGCTGGATAGATCTGGCCATTCCTATCTTGTGTTGTGTTATACAAGTGTAACAGATAACACTGCCTTGGTGGGGTGGCAGCTTACACTGCAGTTGTCATGTCACCTTTCAGTTAGGGGGAGAAAGACCTTCTAGTCTGACCAGGACAACAACTTCTAGAGATGCATTCAAGTCCAGCCTTAGCTGCAGAAACATAGTTGCAGTCATCTTCAACCATCTCCCTCAGCTTTAGTTTTTGCTTCCTTCTTGTCTTATTACTTGCCTGGTAGTCTCAGGATTTACAGACATATTCACCAGAAAATGGGAAGGAAAATAAAGAAACAGAACTAATAGCCAAACACTTGCTACTGATTTTCCTTTTTCTTTGTTTAAGGAGATTTTTAATCAGAGATGGAAGCTGAGGTATAATTTCTCACTAAGCAGGTTGTGAAAAGCAATTGGCACAGAAATAAAGTGATACCTGAACATATTCTGCACTTCAATAATGCCTTTCATCCCAGAAGCTTAAAGTTATGAAGCAATACACTTGTGAGTTTGTTCCTGACATTCTTTCCCATTTTAAATAGGAAACAGAAGTATGGGGAGGTTAAATAACCTGCCCAAAGGTGGAAGGCAGCCTGTAACATAGCTAAAAAGAAAAGGTTTTTCTACCTATCAGAATTTCACATCTAATGAATTTAATATTGTCTTTTAAAAGAAAATCTTTGTCATCACCTGCATACTTCCTAGATCAAGCCTAGGATCCCAGATTGGATTGTTTGGCATTGAGATTACTGGAACATAATTGTTATGCTTTATTGCTCACCAGTAGATATCCCCTATCTGGAGTGTTGTTTTCCTGAACATTTACAGTAATTCAATTAGAATCTTGAATTCAAGTTTTTACGAGAGCAGTGGAATAATTTTAAAAGGTTATCTATAGAGCTTTAGTTCTGTTCATCCCCAAAAGCTGGTCTCAAGGGAATATGGAACCAAAATCTATTTAACCCACTTCCAATTTATTTTGCTTTTTAGTTTACCTGGAAACAATGCCAAGAGAAAAGAAAATAATGTATATTCAAGTTGGATCCCTGCTAGCATGAGATAGTGCAAAGGTTGTACCCTGTACTCAGGGAACAGTCAGACAGGTCGTGTTTATTCACTGAATGCCTTGCCATTGTGTTATGGTAGGTAAATGTTGTTTCTTCCCCTGGTCTGGGTCTGCAAAGATGCTTTCTAGATTAAGATTTCACTGTGGGACACAGACTGAATAGGTGTTTTTCTCTAGGCTGGGGTTCCTTCCCAGCCAAAGCTGTCCCTATAATAACAAGCCAGTTCCCTTTCCCTCAATAGCACCTGCAAAGCGACTGCAGAATTCCTGCTTCAGTAACCCAGGTTTCTCTTTTAATTGCTTACACACAAAAAGCCCCAGGAGGATGCTGCTTTATTGCTTACATTCTAGGGTTTTCCACAAAATATCTGTATATTTAATAACATTTTCAAAAGAACATTGAATTTTCTTTTAGTAAGGCAGTAACAGCTTATAGCAGGGAGCCAAATTGCTAGTGAGGAAATGCACATTAAATGAACATTTCAATGTTATTAAAAATAATGTGCAGCCTTTGAAAAATGCAGGCCTAATATGATTTTGGAAAACAAATGAGTAGCTTTGATAAGTTTACAGCTTTTGAATGCCTCCAAGTAATGATTGTTGCTGACATTTTCATGCTTTATTTTTAATTGCTGCAGCTAATAATGCTAATGAGGTAAAAATGACAATGGCTTAGGAATACCAGTGGCAATAGCAAAGAGGAGAGCTTTGAGTTGGTAGCAGCCTTGCTGGGCACCTGTCCTCCCTCATTGTTCCCAGATGGAGACCAGGGGCCTCAGAGTTTCTCCTCCCTGTGCAGCTACATGGAACACGATGTGAAGGGACTAAGAGAAGTAGCCTGGGAAAAGCTACACTTGTCTGACCCTTGGAGATGGTTGCTACAGTTCATCTCTAGTGCACCCAGTGTTAGAACACTGCCTGGGACAGTACCAGAAAGGAAAGCAGCTTCCTCTTTAATCCTTGGTGCAGAATTAACCCAAAGCAGATTGTTCTCATGAAAGGTAGTGTGGACTTGTGCTTTGATTTAGGGGGCTTGCTGCTGGATTTATTTGGTGTGTGAGTAATTAAATCCTCTAGACTTTCTGATTCAGCCCTAGTTATGACCCTGATTTGATCACTGTATTGTTCCATTCCTAATCCTTTAGTGAGGTTAGAACAGGTTAATCTTAGTGAAATGTTTGCTTAATTCTACCCTCTCTCATTTATTCTCTTAATAAAATCTGCATAAAGAATGGAGAAATAGTAATTCTTTCAGCTTGTTCCAATTACTCTGAGAGCAAAGCTAATTCAGCTGAAGCAGCTTAACAGCAACTTGATTGTGTTTCTACAGTTGAGGCTCTGTGCCAACAGAAGATGAGGCACCTTCTCTGCTCTGGAGTAGTGTCGATATGTTAATCTGGTTAAAATCTGGAACATGACTATGCCTGTGCATGTCTGTTGGATGTTGCATGGTTTTTTTCCCTAGTTTCATGCCTTGCTGCCCACTCCTGCCAAGCTCAGTGTTTCTGCCTCTTTCACTCCTCTTCTGTACAGCTCATGCTCCCATGGTCCATTAGCAAAGCAGAAGAAATGGAATTAAATGTACTGGTCTCCATCATGTCCATCATGAGAAGCAAAAAGCTTTTTCTCTTGTCTCTGTCTCACCAGAAAGGATTTTTCTATTGACTTTGTTTCACCATACAGGGTTTGTGATTAAATGCCCCTCTGGTATGATCCAATATGGTTATCCTTATGATTCACTGTGATTGGCAGTGAGACATCCAATTTTTATAGGAATGAGTGGTCCTGAAAACCAGAGATCTAGATTTTTCCTGTGATCTCTGTGAAAATAGCGGTGGGTAAGAAGATGAAGGTGTCTTTTTGTTGTTCATCAAGGGCTACTTCAGCATCTGGGAAAGCAGGACGGAGATGGGGGAGGGTTGCTTTGTGGTGACTGGTTTTACCAAAGGATCTTTCACAGCTGGCACATCTTTAGCACACACCAACTTCCAAACTACATGCAAGTACAAGCCCAACCTCATCCCTTCCCAGGTATGAATGATAGCCAGGGGTTTTGTACAGTGGAGGAAAGGTTTTTTTCTGCTATGCTAGAAGTCCATCAAGTCTGGGGGAGATAGAACAATGTGGGCAGGAAGGGTGTCGTCATCCGTCTGTGCCATGGAGCTTGCTCCATAACAGCATGTAAAGTTGAGGAACTGGAGAAGTGGAAGAAGAGACTATGGTAAGAGAAACATAGCTGGGGCATCTGAAGTGATCTCAGACCAAAGATTTGCATATTCAGGAAGGTCTAGCAATGTCTCTGGGACACTGAGTTTTCCAGTCTTCCTGAAAGCTTTTCTCCTTCATACTCACTTGGTCTGCATTCCTATCCATGAACGTACTGAGGAAGTTATGCTTAGGCATCTTCCTCTGGAGCATAAATACTAAATAACATGGCATCCATAAAGGATACATTACTTCTCAGAGGAGCATGAGGATCGCCAAAAGGGTGGGAAAAGGCGAGGAAACGTATCTAAATGGAAATGAAAGAATCTAAAATTAAACCTAGAGCAAGAGGTATCTGTATGGACTGTAGCCCCTGGTTGTCACACTAAGTGCTTGGCACACATCAGAGTGGATTCTGAATAGAGAGAGAACTAAAATTCTTCTTACTCTGCTTCATGCAGCCTCTCAGTCAAAATTAAAGCTGCTTTAATTTTACAATACCTTGAGGGGCCAAAATGTGATCTGAGCATAGTTACTATGTTGGGATAACTCAGACATAGTTGGAGTTTTTTCCCAGCTACACTTCCAAACCTCACCAGAGGTGAAGTTGTGGTACCTGAGCTTGTGTTGGCTTTGTTGTGATGAGTGGGGATTTGCTCCAGTTCCACAGGGAGCTGCTTACAGATGGGTAAGATGCCTCTTTGGCTGGAAGAGGATGCCTGGCTGAGGTGTATTAACAAAGTAATAAAAGCATCAAAATAGGCAAGATGATGGCAAGAAAAGGTTCAAAGAAGCATGATGATCTGTGGCTTCTGAACAATGGGGAGCTCCCACCACAGTGAGCAGAAAACAATACCATATTGGCTGTAGTGTTTTGCTGCCAGGAATGCTGCTTTACAGACCACAGGAGAAATCTCTCAAACATGCTTCAACTTCTGTGCTTGTTTGGTGAGCCAAGTCACAAGTCCCTTTCTTGCTTTTTACTTATATCATGCCCTAAAAGCATTACAGAAAGAGTGAAAAAGAGTTTTAAGTCCTTAGAAGAGATGGTAGAATAGTATTAAACAGGATTTTGTTTTGCGGGGCAAGGAATCACTCTTCTCCAGTTCTGTGGGTAGTGAATGCTCTTAACAGGAAAGTAGTAGAAAGTACATCACTAAAAAGACAAAACCTATTTATGACATACTCCAGCTCCACAGGCTTGTCCCAAACACTTTTTACTCTTATGCCTTCCTTGCCTCCACAGAAACACAAAGACAACTGAAATGAGCATAGCTGGAAAGACCTCCGAAGTGTGGTTTGATTTCAGTGCTAAATCTCCCATTGACGGCTCACAGTGGCACTGTATTGCCAATAGATTATGAGTTTGCAGCTATTTTCTACACAGGAAAACACACAAAGGAACCCCCACCAGCCCTAGCAGTGCTCTCAATCAAATAAAACCCCTTTAGCTTCCTGTTGCACAGCTCTCTCTAGGATTCATGTATATTTTATCAAAGTTACATGCAGTTCTGATACTTGTTTCTAAAGTGCTTTAGTAGAATCCCAAGATGTACTGAAAGGCTGCAGTGGCCCTTTTTAAGAAATCAAGGTTAGAGCACAGGAAAAATGAAATGGCTTGACTCCAGAGCATATAATAAGAGCATATTCTGCTCAATAATCTTCATTGATACAAATAAGCAGAAGAAACACAAACATACATCTGTCTGAAATAATTTTCCTCCTTGTAGTTTTACCCTGGGAGCAACAAGAACAAAGAGGAGCTCTACAGTTTCACCTCTCATAAATGAAGGCCTTGCAATGACCTACAGCTCTCTCCTTTTTTTTTTCTTTTTTTTTTTTTTCTCCAAAAGTGCTTTTACAAGCTAACACATAAGTCAACACTGAAGAGCTATGTCCTCAGTGGTAACCAATTACTGTGAAGACAGTTAACAACAATCTGGAATAATAATTAAAAAAATACCAATCAACTTGTATTTTCCAATTGGGATTTTTGCTTTTTAAATTTTATGTCTTAGACTAAGCTGTGAGAAAAAAAAAGTCAGTGATCTTTTCAGAAGAAAGGAGTGTATATTTTTTAAGCTGCATTTCACCACTTGTTTGTCTTTCAGGCATTTGCAAATTTTAGATCAAGAAGGATGGACAGAGAGAATGTTCTGGCTACAGTATAAGGCATTTAGGTTAAAGTCAGCAAGAGCCAGCATAGCGGAGGGGTGATTTAAAAAAAAAAAAAAAGAATTCATTTCATATGTAATAAAGCTTTACTACTTACAGCTGTCCTCTTCTTCAGTAATACATTTCACAACATAACAGGCATAGATGAAGCCCGCCAGCTGAAACAAAATATAATACCATTAGAGATAAAGCAAATACAATAGAAAAACAAGAGCTGGTTTTAGAAAAGCCATGACAGAAACAGAAATAACAAAATTGACCAGATTCTGTTTGATGAGGTAACGACAATTTTTCACAACAGTTTGGTAATTTTAATTGGAAATAGTCAGGGGAGTTTTGCATCTTTCTTAAAAAACACACATTTCAATAAAACTTTCAAAAAATGATGAAAAACTGTCTGTTACCTAGTTGGTTTCTTTTTAATTACTGAGAACAAGAAAACCAAATGCGTGGTTGGATGGAGGGATTTTTAGCCACTGAAGATGTAAATATTTTTGTCAAAATCAGATTTGTTATCCAACAAAACCCTGTTCTCTAGGAGAACTCTTGGTTTTTAGCAGAACCTCACTAGCTAAACTGAGGACAAATTCAGTGTGCTTGTAAAGTGGCTTTATAGTGATATTTTATCACTTGAAATTACGGTTGGGGATTAGTGGGACTCTTTCCCATATCTGGAATAGCCTCCAAACCTCAAGACATATCTTGCACATTTGGATAGGTCTGGATGTGTTTACATCAGCATCTCATGCTGCAGCTGCGGAATCAGTATCTTGTTCCCTTTGTGTCTCTCAGAGCAAGCCCAGAAGTGACTTTTAAACAGAAACAACAGGATTTAAAGAAAATAAAAATCTGGAGTGGCTCTTGACTACTATGGCAGATTGCTTACCTTACACTATCACCTGAAAAAATCAAAAAAGGGAATAAATGGCCAATATCACAAATGCCACAAGCCAAGAATCATGTGAATCCTCAGTCCCTCCATCAAATCCCGTCATTGCTGAGAAGTTACACCAGAAGCAACAGAACAAATACTGGAACAGTGGCATGTGCTATGTATTGCATGCTTTGTACAGCTTCCCTTACATGTAGGTCTGCAGAGTTTACTGATTGCCAACAAACTATTTTTTATCCTTTAGCTTATCACTGAAGTTTACATGGTAGGACGTCAAAAGAATTCAGGTTGTTTGATCTCTTTGTAGGGAAAAGTGAGCCCTGCTGTCAAAATGTGTTATTCTGTACAGGTCACCTCACAGAGAGCTTTTCATGAGCTGCAAACCCAACTGTAGACTTTGGGAATTAGCTCTTTATATGGACAATAAAAATGCCTGAAGGCTCCAGCCAGAACTGATCTGTGCGTGTGCACGGTGCAAAACCCATAATCTCCAGCTGAGGGCGATAATGATCTTAATTTCAGACAAAGTAACCAGTGGGTCAGACAGTGTGAAGGGTGAAATCTGAAAGAAGACCATGTATTGTTATGAATGCTAGTTAGTGCAAATGGATTTATTTATTTTTTTTCGTCAATTCAAGGCACACCTACAATCACTGCAATACTGTGGGTTCTTAGAGCCCTCAATGTTACCCATATACATGAAACACAATCAAATGCTCTTCTCTGTTATGTCTAATGATAGGACAAGGGACAATGGGTGTAAGATGGAGCATAAGAGGTTCAGCAGAAACATAGGGAAAAACTTCTCTACTGTGAGGGTGACAGAGCACTGGAACAGGCTGCACAGAGGCATTGTGGAGTCTCCTTCTCTAGAGACATTTAAAACCTGTCTGGATGTGTTCCTATGTGAACTGATCTAGGAAGTCCCGTTCTGGCAGGGGGGTTGGACTAGATGATCTTTCAAGGTCCCTTCCAACCCTTAACATTCTGTGATTCTGTGAAATCCATACTGTTTCCCAGTGCCTTCATACCTGAGGCAGTGACCATACCTAATTTCCTACAGCTCTTGCACAGATATTCCTGGTATTTCTGTCAGTTTTCTGTGTGGAAAGATCTCCATACCTATGAATGCTAGGTTCTAATATCTGTATGGATAACAGGCAGGTAAAGGAAAAAAAACCGAAACAACAAACCAAACAACAAAGAAAATTAAAAAAACAAAAATAAAAAAGGAAAGAAAAACAAAAAAGGTCAGCCCCAAGATTTCAAGATTTTCCTGAAAAGATCAAGACTTGATTTGGAGATCACACTACAGTCAGCATAAATGTTGTCTGCCAACTGCTTAAGTTCCTGTTGGGAGCCCAGAAGCTACATTACAACAGAACTAAATCATTAATACTGTCATTTATTATAAATCTGCCTTATAGTGCTGCTGGGAAGAGTTTACACCTGGGAAGGATGAAATATTCACCACTGGACACAAAGAACGCACTGTACCAAGAACAGTCGCATTCAGCTAATATCAGCATTTCATCTCTGTTTTATTGGATCACTCTTTCCTTTGGTTTCTTGGCTTCAAGACAGAGGGCTAATTCGCTCCACTGACTTATGTTCTGCATAACCCCATTGACTTCAATGACATTACATGAGGTTTAATTCAGCAACGAATTAGGCCCAGAAAGGTTGTTCATAAATGATTCCATTCTTGGATGTGAACCTTGGCTTAATAGTTTCTCTGTTCTCTTTTTACAGACCATCACATCCAAGATAGCTGAATAGTTTCATGTCCAGTAGGTCTCAATGATAAAGATTTTCTTGTAATACAGTTCAATACTTTACTATCTGCTAAAATAACACAAGTTCATGTTATTAACTAAACTTCCCTCACAAAGCACAGCAAACAAACTGTGTCACAAACTGTGCTTACTACTGATCTTTTAATTGTATTCTGTTGCATCCCTTAAATATCTAGGGAACTCCTTTGATATATAAGTAAATCCTACAGCATTTCATCAGATGAGCTTAGTGATTAAGAAGGCCTTTATGCTAGAAATTGTTCTGTCCCAAATACAAATGGAAGTTTGCTTCCTGTGAGATAATGAGAGTTCATAAAATAAACCTCTCCTTCTCCCACATTTATCTAACCCTTTGATTGGTACACATAATAGTTTTGGTTTTTTTCCTCTATTTTAACCCAACAATTATCATTTCTGGTCCAGTGATAGCCATTCAAGATTTATCTTCTAAGTGTATCATCAACAGAGGGCTCACACTCAGAGATGAGGTTCAGAACAAAAAGTGGCAGTTTTCACTTTGAGGATGCTCAATGGCCCATGGTGACTACTAAGACCTCTGGGATAGAGTCCAGGAGCATGCTTCCTCCCTGGTTGAGTAAAACTTCCTGTAGGAAGAGTACATCCCATCTATGCATGTAGCAGAGATTCCTTGGGGACCAGTCAACTAAAATTGTTAATGAATTCACACACGGATGAAGGGCTTTCACAAAATTTACCACCTTTGTTAGAGTGCAACATGCATTTCTTTGACCTTGTTTCTCTAAGAAAAACACACTACAACATACCTGTGTACAGCACAAAATAAAATAAATTCCAAACAAACCACTTCACTCCCCCTGGAGGAGAAAAGAAAAAAAAAAACAAATATCCCAAATCATAGAGGCTAGTCATATTGCTTAATATATTCCTGTGAAGTCCTCAAACACAGCAATGCTGAGTGTAGTATGAGAATTACACAGAGCAGAGTCCTCCTGATTCAGTATCTCAGAAAGATTTTTGTCTTATGTGAGAAGGAAGGGAATGAGTCCTCAGAGATAAAGAAGAGATGGAGCCTGACTCTCTTACTGAATCAGTTAAAAACTAGGAAAGCTAGCTTTAAAAATTTTGTTGCTTTGCATCTCCATCTTTTAAATTATTACTAACCAAGCTTTATTTTATAAACCATGTGATGATAAAAAGAAACAGATGCAGTGAACAGAAGATCAGTTCTGGATCCCAGACCCATCCAGATTAGATGTCAACATCTGTCCCATTAACAATTTAATGCTGTAGGATGGCACTCCAGAGGAGAAGAAATTACATATAGTGATTAGTACATACATGTTTTCATGAACCTCATTTTCTGCAGCTTAAAGAAATCTGGTCTTTAAAACTTTCCCTAATATGTCCATAGGAGAGTATAAATGAATTCTGCTCTTTCTAGAAGAGACACATTGCCCATTCCTGTACTAGCTCCCTGGATATTACTTACATCCGATGACCATTTTTTTATACAATGATCTCAAACACTTTGCTGTTTTTTATTTTTCATCTATCATCTTGGTTTCACTGGGACAGAATCACAGGCCTGCCATGGTCTGGAGGACATTAGCAGTTTGGAGTCAGCCAGGGCAGCTGACCAGTGCTGGCTCACAGGTGTATCCCAGACCATAAAGGTCATGCTCAATATTGAGGGAGAATTTTGCTGAGGATGAGGAGTGTGGATCTGTGTCTCTCCTGAGTGGGGGAAGTGGGTATTCTGGCCCTGCTCCTCTTTCTGCTCCTGAGGACTGCTCTTGTGTTTATTGTGACCACTGTACATTTGCTGGGCTGAGTATAACTTTGTTTACCTTATTGTGGCATTGGTATTAGTTTGGCTGTCTTATTAAATCTGTTTTCATTTCAACCTCTGAGTTTCCTCTCCTATTCCTGATCCCCCTTTGTGGCTGGATAGAGGTCACTGTGTGATAGAGCAATGGCTATAGTTTAGCTCTGGGTATGGGCTAACCGTAGACATGTATAAACACCTTGATAAAACCATAAATTATTCTGCCAAGGAAAAAATGAAGACAAGCAAAAACTTAAAATAAATCAGCAACATAACAGTACTACTGAAGCTTTGTCAATAATATTAATTATGGAATTAAGTTAATGCATTTTATTGCTATATTACAGCCATATATAATTAAAAAAAAATAGATGCAATATTCCCTACCCAAGTTAGCAGTGTCCTATTATGCTGCTAGAGACTCTTAGCAGATCCTGTATTTTCTGTGAGGGTACTTCCAGACTTGTTCAAAATGTCAAGAAGTACTGTGATCAAACTTAATCAGAATCAGTATTGATCAAAATCCTGTCTTGCCATTTTTTTTCCTCGCTTCTTTTATGGAGATGAATGTTTTCATATGCTGCAAATAGCAGCAGATTTGGGAAAATAAGAAACCCATCATTCCTGGTCAAGGCCCCCATATTTCCATCTTTTAAAGTAATATTTATATAGATAATTATTAGGAGTTACATTTATTAAGCTGGACACCTGAAACAAAAGAATGACAGCAATGAAGAAACAAAAATTAAAAGTGGGTAAGATCTGAGTGGGAGAATGTGATGAAGAGAAGGCTCAAGATGGAGATGAATGTGTTAAGGGTTATGGAAATAGTACACGGTCTTGGCTCCACTGAATGAGCATGTTTTATTGTATAACTGGATTTTGTCAGAAGAAATGAACTTTAGGATTAAAAAGCATAAAACCATTGTGTCTTCCTATGGAAAGATGTTACAATATTTTCTGTAATAGCTGAGGCTTGTGTATTTATGTTTCATTATTAAGTTTTTGCAGGATTCTATAAACACTGTGGTTTTAAGACCTTAGCAAAAAATGGTCTAGTTCAAGCAATAATAATATAGAATTACATGGGGGTTAATTTTGGCCCTGAGAATTATATTGCAAAACTGTGATGCTTCATGTTTCCTCATGTGCAATTTAATCATATTTCTTAAGCTTATGGGGGCTGCACATGTAAGGCCTTTGTAATGCGGTGCATTTAAGGAACAGTCTTTCTTTAAAATGGATTTTTGGAGGCTAGGAATATATATACACATTATGAGCAACTGAAGAACTGAAGAATTCCTATCTAGAAAGCTTCCAGAGTATTGATTCTCAGAAAAAAAATACTCATTGTTTAGCAGAAAAAGTGAGACAGAAGCCTTCCTCTCAATATCTGTAGAATTAAGTCAGTATCATGGGGGTTCTAAAGCTGCCCCCCGCAAAAGCCCTTTCAAGCATGACTGCACTGCCTGCAGCAGTGCTGCATCAGTGAGAGTCGACATCTTTACTAGAGTGTAATATAAAACTCAAGCTATGCTCCATGGAAACTAGTCTGTTGAGGTATGCCTTTATTTGTGTTTACATTTCACATTATGAGAATTCTGTCATTCTTCCAAGTTTAACTATCTTTCATCATAAAAGGACCATTGGATAACTATTGATAGCAGGCCGGATTACTGATAGGAAATGTAAACTGTGTGGCCTTGCCATCATTATTCTGCAGAGTTAGCCATCTATGTGCTGTCTAGAAAGACTAATTCATTAGTATGGCCGAGTAGGTTTATTTTGTGCAATAAAATAATTATTAAAGAAAGACAATGTTAAATTACCATGTCCACAATAATATCTATTGGACAATCATGAAATTTAAAACCAAAACAGAACCATAATTTCTTAGAGTATGTAGTTGTTAAATTCTTTCTCTTTCTTAAGCTGAAAGCTGCCCCAGAGCTTTTAATTTTTTTTTTTTTTTCAGCAGGCATGGTGAAAACATGTATTATAAATACAGATAAATCTAGACACTTTGGTAAATAGAAGTGTGATAAAAATTGCATTTATTTCATCTTGTGCATCATAATCTTTTTTATATCAACTGTCTAGAAGGTGCTTAGCATAACATCTGCCTTTATTTCCCAGTGAACTATTTAATTTTCTGCAGATTTCCTTTTTGAATAAGCATTTGAAGATCACTGTGAAGACCTGCTAGAATACTTTTGTTCGAAATGCTGCTGGGAGCTTGAGAGCAGTTCTGTCTTGTTCAGGGCAGCCATTCCCTTAGAGTCCTCCCTGGCAAGCTTTTTCACCTGATGAATTGAAGAGACCACAGGGGCACTGAAAATCACAGCACTGTGGCTTGTCAGATAAGAGCTGTGCAAACCTTTAACAATGGTAAAAAGCAAGAGATACTTACCTGTTTTGAAGCTGTATTACAGACAGTCAGCTTGACCCAAATTTCCTGAAAGTTTAGTGAGACTTTTCTGCAAATCTGACCTAAAACTTTCTACAAATCTTCCCTCTTCCTAGATATTTCAGTGTGATTTATACTTTTGATATATTTGATAATATTTGGTGCTTTTCCATGATTTCATCTCACAGCTAAAGAATAAGGTGTCCTTTTTCCTGCTACAGACATCAAAAACAACCCAAAATACAGGGGCTACCAGCTTTTACAGGATGGAACTAAGGATTGCTTATTGCTGACCTCCATGTTAACTGGACTGCAGAGCATCTTGCAGACGTTGCTCAGTGCTGAACTTTACATTCCCACTCCCCAGGTAAACTATCCCTGTTGGATTTCCTCAGGAAGCTGAAGCAGACACATCTCAAGGGGCAGATGAGAAGCCACATCAGGCTGACCTGTATTGATCCCCAGATCACAGCTTAGAGAAATAATAGGGTTGGGAAGCTGGGAGCAAATTCTCCACCAGCTGCATTCACCAGGTACTGGGTGTAGCTCAACTGTTTATTGCTCAGTGCAGGCTGAAGGCATTAGTGCTGCAAAAAAAACCTTGTTAAAAACTGAAGAACTTTCAATTTTCTGTTTTCTTCTTTTGCAGAATTGTCTCCACTTTGCCTTTTCTCACTTGATTTGGGTTATATTTGGTTACATCTTTTTGATAATTCCATCCATACTGAGTCTATGGAAAATCCTGAAAATGGAAAAGTCTATTGCTCTGTTTCTTCTCATGGAATAACTCTGAAACCCAACTTGTCACAGAACAGATCTCTCATTGTACAGGAGTTAACAGTGTGCAGTGACTGCTGTTCACATCAAAGGGATTTAGCCATTAGAGCTGTGTAGATTGGGAAAAATCATAAAGCTGCCTCTATCAACTTGGCAACAGAAAAACAACAAAACAACAAATGAAGTTGAAACAAAAACCCCTAAAGTACTAAAAGACTTCAAAACACATATCACTCTGGTCATTCTGTTAATAATAGGAACAGATTATTAAAGCAAAAGTGTATATGTATCTGTATCTGGGCTTTGCTCTGAATGTTTTATGACAAAAAAAAAAACTTATATGGAAAAAAAACCCTTTGGACCTTTTTTCCCTCTTGTCTTCCGGGAATGCTTTGGAATGGTTTAATCATCTGGCTTTGGTATCAGACTGCCTTTGGCAGCAGTAGCTTTTCTTATCATTATGTCTAACTGTGTGTCACCTTTTCCAGACAGCCATAGGATTAGGATAAGAAAAATTGGTTCTTTATGCTGCAGATATAACAAAGCCACAGACTGTTCACAGCCTACAAAATGAATGCCTAGCATTTTAAATTCAACTGCATTAGAAAAAAAGAGTTGATTATCAATGCTACACAGTCTTTTGAAGGGCAGTGGGAAAAAAATATACATATTTGGAGTTTGTGCAGATTGTATAGGGGAAAATATTTTGATGGTACAAGAGAACTCTGAATTCCTGATAAAAAACACATATGAGTGCTTCTGTTCAGTGAAAACCCATCCGTCCATGTTGGGGCACCCATATGGCAAGTGAACTTTGATGATGTGAGTGTGAACACTGGGAAAAGAGAGTAGAGCATGAGAAAGAGTAATATATTGTGTCTGCCATTTTCTCAGGATTGTGGCCAAGCCTGAAAACTGTGTAAAGTTCAAAAAAGAAGCACAGGTAATTTGCTCTTCTCCATCATTACATATTACATTAAGTTAGAGTAATGCTGTCACATAAATGGTAAAAGCCAGAACATTTAATCAGAGACGAGAGACACTTCCCAGTAACAACTGTCACTTTCCCTGTTATGTTGGGTTTTTTTCCTGTGATGAATTGTTGTTTATTTGAAGGCTCTGATGGCAGTCATAGGGTCAGGAAGCTTCCTGGTACATGGCAGTTTTGGCACTACACTGGTTTCATGGTGGTGGTCATGATGCAACAGCTGAATAATACTCTGATCAAAGTGCTCCTATGATGATCAGTGATGGTGGTCTTGTCGAGGCACATTGTACAGTACGGGAAATGCAGAGCTCAGCTGAAGCAGCTCTTTAGCAAAATGAAGAGTCAGGTTCATTGC
Organism: Actenoides hombroni; assembly: GCA_024336885.1. Taxonomy (NCBI): domain Eukaryota; kingdom Metazoa; phylum Chordata; class Aves; order Coraciiformes; family Alcedinidae; genus Actenoides; species Actenoides hombroni. The sequence goes on from WUAM01000038.1 coordinate 1,693,876, forward strand.
TTTACTTCACTAAAAGAAAACCAAATAAGGCATTCATGGGAAAAAATCTAAATGGTGTGATCTAGATGAATAGGGCCTGAAGTGATAAAACCTGAACATTGACTGATTATTAAAATACAGTAATAGTCATTCAGAAGCGCAGTGGGAATTGTGGACTAATAGCAGAGGACAGACAGATCTATTTGACAGTGCCATCAGCAACAGAGCTGCCAGGAAGGTGACAAAGTTGGGAGGAGTCTTTGCCTGTCCTCTCTGTTGTCTGTGCCCATGCACAAGATGGGAAGATGGGATATCTGACAGAATAGCCACTCTCTGGAAATGCATGTAAAGAAGAAGAATGAGCAAATAGCTTCCTCAAGCCTCATGCTCTGGCATAAGGAAAGAGAGGTATCTCAGTGAAAATACAAAGCAGTCTGCATGGGATGCTCCACATCTTTGTATTTTCCTAGTATCCATACATCTAGCAAATGCATTTGCTTAGCACAAACATTTTGCTCTAGATGCACAATATAACAGCATCAAGTGTCAGGAGGGTTTCAAGGTCAATAAAACCTCTTCCTGTGGCATCTAATGTTTAAAGTAACTGAACTCATCTCATATTTCAAATGCTATTTTTCCTCTCAGCATTAGCCTACTGCAGGCTTTTTCCACCTTTGTAATCTATAATAAAAGATATGTTTCAGTGCTACCTTTTCTATTCAGCAAAATCAGCTAAGCAGGCTTCAAAAAAGCAAATGCCAAAGTGCTTTGTGAAACCTTTCCTGCAAAAGGAGAACCACTGGAGAGTTTAAAGGAATATCACACCATGCAGCCTAGGCTGGTATGAAGAGAAATTACCCTCTAGAGCCTCCAAGCAGAATGACAGTTTGAATTCCATGGCCGAAGGCACCTTTACTCTTACAGTCCTTCTGCTGAAGGGCAAGGGATCACTCCCTTGTTTATTCAGCAAGAAAATTAGTGATCTCCCTGGCCTGAATGGAAATAGCTTGCTGGTAAAGGTCCCAGTCAGCACCTGGGGTGGCAGAATACATATGAATAAGTTCTACACTATATGTGACCAAAAAACTTGATCCATCTAGCTGAAGATTCCAGTAACATCATATCACATGAGGCATTTGGGGGGAATGACAAATTATAAAGAGGGAACATTCTCGGAAAGGCCGTGTCCTCATAGTCTGTGCCTCACTGCAGAGAGTTAAGTGGATGAGTTATATCTGACAGTTTATGAACCTTGTTAATATAATGCAGTACCTGGGAGTGTGCCAGCCATGGTGATCAAGGAAGTCTAAATTAGACCTCTGCTATCGACAGACTTCAGATGCCCATTTAAAACTAAATGTTTCATTTGAACTGGCCTTGCCTCTTGTTATCCTCTAAAGCAGTGATCGTCAGCCTGAAGCTCTGAAACACTGAGTGGCTCTCAGTAGCCAGCATACATCTCTTCCCTAGGTCTCAGTAAGAGGCTATTTACCATGCTGGTGCAGAAGCAGCTCTGGTAGGAAGAGTGCAAGTGGTATCAGTACTTTGACATGTTAGTCCTCATTAAAAATGTGAGGTTTGTGGGTTTTTTTAACCCACATGTGGTGAAGGCTGCAGCTCTGTCACCTGTTCCAGGCACAGGTCACTCAAGGTAACCCATTCAGTGGCAGATTGGGATGCCTTGACCCCTGAAGCAGAGGTGAGGGGAAGCTTCTGCACAAGCAGAGAAGGGCAGTCTCCATTCAGCCTCCACACTGGCAATGGACTGCATGAAGTGAAAGAAAAGGCCATAGAGCTTTCCTTCTGCTCTGCAGCAGCACACACAGTAGCACCATGCTGATACAGCATCTGTGTTCCTTTTTTGTCACTGAAAATACTCTGTCATTCTCCTTGATTCCAGAAGCTCCCAATTCCGTGATGCAGAGCGTCAGCACTCCCTAACAGGAGCTTCAAAACAGTGCAATCAAGTTGGGTTTTTTTCATACAAAATCTGTAAAAGGGAGATAATAGTGCCTGTTTCACCAGGGCACTGCAAGGTTCTGGTCATTATTATGACTTTTCATTTAAGATTTTGGATGGAAAGCATGAAAAGTGCTACAGCTTCACATTTTATTCTACGCTGGTTTTAATGCATTATATTTGAGTACTCTGTGAAGAATAACAACAATGTGCTAATGCTTTATTTTTAATATAGTTTACATTTAATTTTTGCATTCCAGATGTTTATCGTATCTGTTTGTTTGTTTTTTATTTTAATTCTTGGTCTCAGCTCCAGCAGAGAATAGATCTTTTTTAGACAGAGATTTAGTGTTACTGACTTGAACAGATGCACCAAGTCTTTGAAAAATGAAAGACAATGTTATATCCTACTGAGGGTCAAAGAAAAAATGATTCTTAGATGTTCAGTTCTCCCACATCACCAGTTCTTTACCAGAATTACTCATGACCTTATTCATCTGGTTGTATTGCCTTGGCAGAATAAAGGACAGGAAGATAATTTATTTGTAGTATGATGCTGTGCAATGAGGTCCAACTTACACAACCATCTTTGAAGACAGCTAAGCTGTGCAGATGTGTGGCAACAATAAACAAGGTGTAAAGCCAAACGAGGTCATATTTAAGGATATCTTCCCCACCCTGGTTTCTTGTATATCCACAGTAAGTGGACAAAGGTTCTATTGATATCTTTAAAAGTTAATGCAAGCGGTATAAATGTTTAAGGGGAAAGTGTGCATAGTGTTAAGTTACACCTCTCAGAAGAAAGAACAAAAAAATTCCATTGTGGTAGGCCAGTTCTAATCACATTTCCAATTCAAGAACTTTCATCTGGATTTTTTTCTATGATTTAGCCTATTTTCAAATATCCAGATACATTATGCTAGTCAGCAGTAAAGTTGTACTAACTAGGAAGCATCAGGAGAATGTTCCAAAAGAAAATGAAAGATATCAATTGCAGTATAACACACTGAAGAACTGCTTGGAGAAAAATTAAGCAGCACCTGAAGGCATAAAGTATGTTGTCAGAGGGGAAGGAAATGTTTCAGGCATAGATGGAAAAAGACCAGGTGCTCAGGTGAACACAGGCACGCCAACCTGCCTTTCATTTTTTACTGGTACCTTAATGATAAACTATGTTATCTAATGTGAATAAGAGAATACTGGAAATTAGGAGACATGTCCATACTGTCTAACAGCTCTCTGTTACCTCTCCTTCAATAATGGACATCTTAAATCTTCTACTGACACAAAAGGGACACTACAGTTTGGCCCCATCTCTAGATATGTAGTTTTGTGGAGCATGATGTTCTGCTTCATCAAAACTCATGGGTTACAAAGTTGTTAGTTATTTGGAATGATTATGCCATTATCAGGTCAATAGCTAGGGAATTACCATATTATTGAGCTAAGATATTTATTTTTGAAACCAACCTGTTATACAGAATAGACAAAACTAGGTGCTTTCATCAGCTCTCAACATCCTCATCTTTCCTTGTGCCATGTGTGTGTCACACCCGAAGCATCATGGATCATGCCTTTTTGCATGTTTTGTGAAGTTAACAAATAAATAGCAAAAAAACCCTGATCTAAACCTTAAGTTAATAATCTGAAATATAACATATCCAATAAATATAATCCTGAAATACCTTGTCATTTCTAGGTAGATATGGAAATAGCTTTTTGTTAGGAGGAGTGAAGACAGAATCTGATGAATGGTTGATGATGCTGTGTGGAAACAACTTCCTTTGAGAGAGCAAACAGCTCTTACCAGCTACTTTGGGCTTCTGCCTTCTGCAGTGACAAGGTGCCAGAGATGATAAGTGAAGCAAAAATATGTATGTCCTCTTGTTATGAATCACTGTGAAAAGTAATTACTCCTATAGGCCATGCATTTGAAGGTAACTAACAATCCATTTTACCAAGTTCTGCTCTGTTATTTAGACAGAAAGCTTAGCAAGTTCTTTGACACTTATACTTACATAAGAGAAGAAAATCGGTCAGAGTGGACAAATACTTTACATAAAGTAAACCTGACATAGAAGCCCCATTTTTAAATTGACCAAAGGACTTAGGAGCTCATTGATGACCTTTATGTACAGAAGTGTGAGAATGAGTTTTGGAAGTGAGATTTGAAAGCTTTTGACAAAATTTTATGTTTTATAAACATCTTATCAATTTAGGAATCTATTTTATCCTATTTGATAACAGTGAAGGCAAAGTGATAGTTCGATTTTGTCCACACAGAGGAACTCCAGAAAATTTCAATTAAATCATAATATTTCTTGATAATCCTATCTAATCAGGTGAATAGATCCTGGAACCCTTCACTATGGAAGAAAACAATTGTCTTTTAATAACTGCATCCCAATTATGCTTTAGTACTTTGTTAAATGCTGTGCACATCACTGGGAAGGTTATTTTAATTCTGAAGAATTCTGAAGATATGCGTTAATATACTGTTTGATCTAAGATTTAAAATAAACCACCTTATCTTTGTGATGGTTCTTCTTGTTACAGATCAGTGACACTTTCATAAGCTCATATCACTCATACTTGTTTTAAAAATAGTTTTCTATGTCCACACCCCAGAAAGGATTTTGAAAAAATGGAGAAGGTTCAAAGAAGAATATTGAGAATGATTAGGAGACTAGAGGGAGTAGATTAAGCAGGTTAACTATGCAAAGGAGAGTAATTTTCATCACAAATCATAAAAACAGGGAGTAAAATGTTGCTAATGACAGAATGATGCAATTTTTCAGATAACTGCATTATAAGCATCTATCAAAATCTAGAAATTTAGATATGTTAAAGGTAAATTTTATTAAAGATTGTGGTGAGCTTTCCATCATGGGACACTTTAAGATCACACTTAAATGTATTGTTAACTGTAGTTCAGGCAGGAAATAAATCAGGGAATCTCTATGCCCTGTGTTATGTAGGAGGTCAGACTAGGTAATTGCAGCATTTTCTTCCAGCTTCAAGATTTTTAACTCTAATATTGTGCATGCAATATTGGTATGCAACAATTATAGTGTATAGTGGTATTTGTGCAAGAAATTAATTCCACAAATGGGGAAAAAAGAGCACTTTGATTTAGTGGAAGGATAACAGAGAAAGTTGTAGTGATAGTAAAGTATTTGCAATTAGTATCTAGCTCACTCAGGTACAGCAGAGTACAATTACCTTCAACTGTATTATGATTTCTTTTACTATTTTCTTCTTGACTAAATTAACTTCAATTTGCACATTCAGTATTAAGTAGCATGACACATATTGCACCATTATTACTACACCTAATTCAATAGATATGTAATTTACGTTGCTATTTATATAAGTGCTGAATTAAATCCAAAGTATCCCAGGAGAGGAGTAACCAGCTTATTCCAGACTTCAGCTTAATATTTAATACGGAAATACAGGGAAAGAAGGCATACCTCAAAAGCTTCAACTCTTATGTCAAGAATTGCATCTGAATCTCCCAAAAATAAGAAAGTTGTATCTTTCAATATGCCTCCAAAAGAAAATCCAGAGGATTTAGAAAAGGTAAAGAGCACTTGGGAATTGGGCAAAGAGAAGAAAGTGGGGGAATATGTCACCCTGACTCTTTCACTTTTTTTTTTTTACTTTTTTTTTTTAAATTTTTCATTTTTTACAGAGCATAATATTTCTCACTTCTCTATTCTACTGAGGCCTGTGGATTAGTACGAAAAATGCAGAGGGACAAAATTTCAAAATAAACATTTTACCACTGGCAGGAGTTTGCCTGAGGCAAACACAACTCCTCTCTGCTGATCACCATACAACCACAGTGCCAGACATTTTCTCTTATGAAACGACCAGGTGCAGAGGCTGAAGGCTATGAGTACACCAGACAACACTGGTGGAGCCCTCCCTCATCAACAAGTAGCATTCATGAAATGTATTAAAAGAAGTGAACTGTAGAGCCAGCAATGACAGGAAGTTGTACAGTGACATAAATAAAGTGCCTTACAGAATAGGGCCACACTAATGAGGCAGAGGCACCATGCTGCTTCAAGAACTGGAAATATTTAATCTTCATAAAATAGAGTATATTCTTGGGACCAAGGTAATTAATGATGCAGTGAAAGATACTCTGGCTATGGATACGTTGCTAAATAGGAAAGAGCCCAGGGCCAATCTCTTGGCTTCAAGGCCAAGTTGTTTAGACTGTCTGTTGTCAGCACAGTTGTGGCACAGCTCCAGCTAGAGCACAGGGGCTGTGTGCACTTAACTGAGATTCTTATGAGTCCTACATAGTGAGACTTGCAGCTCTGAGGCATTGCCATCTTCTCTAGGCTTTTGTTCAGTTCAAAGTGCCTGAAAAAATGAGGGCTGTGTCACATCCCAGCAGAATGAAATTTTACCTTCTACTATACTGTTGCTGGTTTTTTATATTTTGTTGCATTTTACAAAATGGCTGTTTCATATCATACCCACCCAAGTTTTTCTCATAGTGAAGCTGGCAAGGCAGAGGAGACATATCAGAAATCATTCTTTGTTGATACTGATATCTGTGTTGAGATGTTCCTTTGATTTTGTCTTTTCTTTACCTCTGCAAACTATTTCTGGATGCAAAACTGAGGATTTTGTCATTTCCCCTGGATGTAGCAGGCGGGTGAGGGTGTGCTTGAGGGTTTGAAACATCTGGGGATAGCAGGAGGAAACTGTGTAAACTTGAAGAAGCTGAACATGGTGCTGTGTTATGCATTCTGCCTTTTGGGAGGGGTCTCTGAAAGGAGCTATCTCCAGAAATGTGTCTGCATGTACTATCATAGAAAATGCTTGTGGGAGTACTCAAATCAGAGGCAGGGCATAAGATAAAAAATAAGTAATGTAGTGTATCAGACATCCAGTGTTTGAGCTTTCTCTCTAGCCCTCTTATTACAAACATAGATGTACCCTTTGAGGACACTTACTTTTTAAGTCTTTCAGCATCTATGATCAAAGATTTGAAAACATACTCAAAACATATATTGTTAGTGTGATTATTGTTATTATAATTATTCGTCAAATCTCCATGCTTTTATTAGTATGTACTTCCCAGAGACAGCCTTGCTGAGATTAATGGTCTCCTGAATATTACAATACAAATAGAATAGAATAGCATACAAACTAGTGCAAGTAATTGCTGCACAACTGGAACCAGTCAGACAGATGAAGTGTCTAGTTTCCTGTCACATTTTTCCACTGATCATATTTAAGATCTTCCTCACATCTGTGTGGGGACATATCTTCTCTCTCGGTTGGAAGTTAGGTTTCCAACATTTGCATTCACCTTACTCTGTGAGTTGTTCACTCATTCATATGGTGCATAAAATATCTATTTTAATCTTAAAATAGCTTATAAATTGTATTGTTTCCTACACCTCTTTTTTTTCCAGGGATGCTAAGATTTCATTTCAGACAACCCTTCCCTTCCTCCCCCCTGGCACCTTTCAATAGAGGATGAAAAAATGGCAGAAGTGCTTGCTAGATATTTGCTATTTTAAAATATTTTTCTGCAAAGGATATGTACATCAGTGTTTGCACATGCATATGTGCACATATGTGAGAGAGGGAGTAGAAATTTTAGTGCAAAGATACAGGCTGTACTTGTTGCTCCATTCTCTCTGCTTCTACAGTTTATGAATTTCTACATAGAGGGAATGTATTTTCCTCTTCAGACTAACCTTGGTGAAAAAGATGTTATGGGAAACACAGCCAGACAACATCCAGTCATCACTCTTTAAAGGTCCTGATATCATGGTGCATCAACATTGAGCATTAATGTAATCTAGGCTTATATATCAGCTTTAGTTTAGTAACTAGTTAAGTAAATATTAGAACACAAGGTCAAGGAAAGCTCAGGGTAGACACTAGCATCAAAAATAATGTTTCCTAGTGTGTCTGTTTAACCGTTCCATCCTCGCTATGAGAAAAATGTAAATGGATGTGACATAGGCACTTTATAGCAGTGTAAGTGTGCACTAGCAGAAATCAGAACACATAAATTAATATGGAAACTTCTTGAGCCATTTTTGAGATCTAGATTAAATCCAGTAAATTTTGCCCAGTATAAGCTGGTCTGCATGTAGCACCACTTGTCCAGCTCTTCATCAGAACTGATGAATCTGAACTGTCTTTCCCATATGTACCTTCAAGACAAGAAAAATAAGTAATTCCAATGAATTTCTTTTTTTTTTTCCCATTCACATAAGCCAAGGAATTTAGAACAAGGTTATAGCAGAGTAGCAGGTAACTTAATATCTCCTTTTTCAAGTGGGGAATGGGAGATTCAGTGAGATAAAGTGGTTTACCATGAGATCACTCTGTCCTCGTACTCTGAGCAGAATTTAAGAACACAGGCTCTGATCCTGACTCAGAGACCAAATGTCTGTGTAATTTCAGGTACAGATAAAACTTCTCTACCAGCAAAATTGGAACTCATTAGGCCTTGTCTCTCAGCCATTATATAATTCACCAAACATGAAGGAAATTAACTTCTTAGGGGAAACTTGGAATACTTTAGAAATACTTTGGCAATTAAGCCTATTATTTGGCTAAGAGTTTTCCACCACACAAGTGCACACCTCAGTTTGCACCAGCTCTTTCTCATTCAGGTTTGAGCTTCATGCACTCACCATTACCTGTGGTTCTACCGATAGCTTTGTATGGCTAAGGCAACTGTCATCATACTCACTGTATTCAGCAATAGGCATTTTCAGAAAAGAAGAAAAACGAAAAAACAAGACACTTTTCTGACCTGTTAACAACTGTCTTTTTGCAGTCCCTATTCTTTCCACATTATGATAACATTTCTTGGTAAATCTTTTATCTCACAGGCTTGTCTTCCTAATTTCTACTCTTATTTTTAAAGCCTTTATATTTGGCTTATGCACTAAAAGCAAAGCATTTTAAAACCACTTGACTTATTTTATAACACCTACACAGTAGTCTGCACAGAGAATTTTTTCTTTCACCTTATCTCAAAGCATCACAAGTTTTTTTTTCTAACAGTCTTGCATGTTTTGGTTTCTTCCCTATTTTGTGCTAAGCTGTTCTTTGATAAGGTTCAGCTGGGGAAATTCATTTCTCCCAGGACCCAATCAGGTTTTTACATCAATTATGCTAATTGACAGAAGGTTTAACACATTTCTTAATTATGACTGCAAATACGTTCTTGGAAGAAACCCCAAAGCACAGGAGTTAAAAAAAAAAAAAAAAAAAAAGACACAAACCATTTTTCCAGTAAAGTAATTTTGAAAACACTTTAAAAATAAAACACCATGGAGGAATTTCACTGATGGATGGCTATCTCACCATGGCTGAAACTGCTCTCAGCAGGAAAGTCTATGCCAGACCAAAATGATCACCCTAAGCCTGATCATGAGAATGTAACTAATTATACAGTAGGAGAGAGTATAGACATATATCAAGACAGAATATACATAACAAGCCACCAAACTACCAAAACCCACCAAAACAACCCCAACTTTCCAGTTCTGGAAAGACATACAGGATTTTTTCCTATATAATTTTTTTTTAATAGGACATCTGAAGTAGTTTGTGCTTATTCACATTAGCTGTCCTAATCTTTTCTTTTTTTAACTTAGACTAAACCTCACTGAGCTAAACTTCAAAACTCAAGTAAGCAGCAAACTTGAGACAGTTTACATTATTGCAATACTGTATATTAAACTGTAATACTTTAACCTCTGTTTTAGTTTCTAGTCTTTTATACTGCTAGAAATGATAGGATGCTTCTCAAATGTAAAGAACTGATCTTTCTTGATCTTTCTGTTTCCATGTTTGTCATTCTGCCTCTGTTTCACTGTGCTTTCTGTGATGCTGCGGGAAGGCAACAGAAAAAGGCAGTTCAATACTCTTCAGAATAACCCACAGCCATAAAATATTTTCAGAAGAGGAACCCCTGAGGGAGATATTTAACCTCAGTCTTTGCTGGTGTTTCTGAACATCTGGCCACCCTACTTAATAAACATGCTAGCAGTGTTGGGGTTTTTTGAATGCCTGTGCTGCATAAAACCCAAACAAACAGTTTAGTGAATAAAAGCCCTTAGGGATGAAGTGTTTAAAGCAGTACAGAGAAGTTGTACACATAAATCCCTTGAACATATTTTCTGTGTACTACATTTAAAATCAACACTCTTATTACTTAACATTACTCCACTGGGGTTAGAATAAGTGATATACTGCAGCAGTGATTTAAAATAAATGGGCCATGTTGCAGTTTCTGCGTGCATGTGTAAATATCAGGCAAGAAGGCCATGACGTCTTTAAGTGCATATGGTACACATTGAATCCAACTGCCAAAATGCTATTTATTTTTCTAGCTACACTGCAGCACCTTCATTTCTTTTTAGCATGGGATGAATGTCCCACGCCTCTACTCTTGAAAGCTTTTTCCTAGAGTGTCCCTCAAAGGTATCACAGCAAACACTTCTTTCCTTTCAGGTTCCTTATTTTGAATACTGAGAAAGATGAAATTTTTCCCTTCAGAAATTAACCGCAACACAATAATGACTAATTTAGGCCAGAACATGTCATGGTGCCTTACTCCCTCTTAGCTGGTAGTGTTTTGGAGTTTTCAGGACTGGAGCTTGTGGCTATGAGATGCACCAAGTCTGGGACTCTAGTCTTTGCACCACAGACATTTGGTTCATGTAGGATTTGCTGTAGATACGTTCAGTACAATTGCAACTATAGGGATCTTCAGCCCCTGTCTTAATACATGAAGGTTCTGCCCTCCCTGTGATAATGGGCAGGATGCTTTGTGTAGATCCTGGTGAGTGACAACATATTCCTTCAAAAGGTGAGAACTCCTCTTCCCTCTGTTAGTTCCAGCCCAGATATATGTCTCATTTTCCCTTAGCAGCTCTAAATATTTCTGCCCTTTACTCCACATTGTCTTCTGATAAAAGACATTATTTTCTCCTAGATGATCTAGGTGCCTCAACTAGTGAGGTTTGACAACATGAAAGTATGGAGAAGTGGTAGTAGTAGGTCTGTCCCTTTTGTGACTGCCCATTCTTTTCTTTATGTTTTCTTTATTTCAGGGTAGCACTGTAGGTTAAAAAGCAGTATGAGAAGGAAGAGGCAGTGCTGCAAATTTGATTATGTTCCATTCATCTTCATCCCTTGCCCTGATCTTCCCCAGCCTTTCAGTGCTACTTCTGTCTCTTCAACTCAAGCAAGATTGTGATTAAGAAATGAGTACACCCATGGTGTACGGTCTGCTTTGCAGGTGGTGTCTCCCCACATTTACCACATGGATCCCCTCGTTGTCTTTGTCACCCTTGGTCTGCAATCCCTCACCCAAACCCTCCCATTAATAGTGAGGAAGAAGCCAGGCAAAGAAAGGCTCAGAATGATTATACTCCATGTGCTTTCATCTCTTTACTGTCCAGGTCCCAGTGCTGACTAACTTGAAGGTTACATGCTGTGTCCAAAAAGAGAGTGGAAGAAGAGAGTGGAGAAAACTCCTAGTGAAATAGTAGTAGAAAATTAGGACCAGTCTAAGAAAAAGGCTGGCAACCACTGTACTAAATCCTGCTATATCCCCTCTCATTGAGTGATTTAAGATTTTTTCTGATAATAAATTGCCTTTTGTTTCACATGGGTGTATATGTGCAGAACTGTTTCCTGGGTCCCACCAGAATTTTTAAAGAGCACTTGGAATCATATGAAAACAGTGTGGGAAGTACATCTATTGTCTCTTGCAATCTCAAGTCAGAGTCAGTTCTACCTATACTTTTTCTGATAGATGATTTGCTGGAGGAGTGAATGTGTCTTAGAAACCTCCCTTGGTAGCGATTCTTTGATTAGCCTGATTGATCCATGTCATTAACTCCTTACTTCTATGCTCAGTACAGAAGTACTATGCTGCTTCTGTGTCTTCCTCATTGCAATTTAAACCCAAGATTTGTTGCCTTAGTAAAACTAGACATTGAAAAATTTATTCCCATATTCTTTCCTAGTGTTCCCTTCTGAAACATGAACTTTCTAAGCAGATAGGAGAGGGAAGAGACCTGGGTTCTGGTCCTTGTTCTGAAAGCAGCTTCTGGCCCAGTACAGGGTCTGGTCTTGGACTTCAGCTGGGTCTGGGCTCACACTTTGTGATTCTATCATGGCTGCCATCTTGCAGCCTTCTTGCTTCTACATTTAGTAAGCACTGAAATTGTGAAGTCAGAAGCAAATACCACCATTTTATCTTTGCGGGGTTAGTTTTCAGCCCTGATATTTGTTCCTCAGTTGCATGGTTCTCAAGTGCCTGGGATGGGCACTGCAGGGTCAGCAGATGATCAGAACCAAACATCACCTGCAGATCATCAAGCCAGTCATCACCTGCAATTCACTGTAAAATCAGAGTCCAGGGGGGCACAGACTAAATACAGTTGCTTAATTGTTCAATGTCAGCAAGACTAATACCACTGAGCAAAACCATAATATTAGTTTTTAAGAGAAGTCTGATGGTTAAAGCTCAGACAAAAGCAGGTGCCAGGCACACAGGGTGAGACATCAGCAGAGCAAAGGCAGCAAATAGTTAAACATGTTGTCTGACAATGGGCATCTGACTGATGCCCTGAATCATTTCTGAGCTGTCTCTATATTGTCTGTAAAGGGATTTTGCATTTTGTTTGACATAGTCTGAATCTCACTAATCAAATGTCAATAACCCTACTCTGCCAAAGCCCCCATTTAGTCTCTTTGTAGATCTAACTGCCAGAGCTGGTCCTATGGAAATAGCAGTAGTAGTGACAAGCAGCAATAATAGAAATTCATGTTTCTTTTTTTTTTGTTTGTTACTGAGTGCAGAAATCATATTTGTTCTTCAAAATGGTTCTATGGAATATATTGCATAATAATTCATTGAGTCACTGATTGTTGTAGTTTATTAGACTTGCTGATGACAGCTATGAATCCACTCTAGTAGGCAAAAAGAAAAGCAATTGTTTTAGAAGGTTTTTATAGACTTATTGAACTACTCCATTGTTAAAGTATACTGTTCCTTAGCACAGCAAAGTGTGTACATTACCTTCACAGCAGTGCACTGTCCAGGATTCAAGCCCAGCACAGGTAGAATATCAGTATTTGAATCTGTTTACTGACAAACAATATTCTGTAATGTGTGGCTTGAGAAGATGCAAATCTACTTTTTTTTTTTTTTCTTGCCGCCAGTGCTAGAGAACGGGCGCCAATTACATTGTAAATGAGTGAGCTGGCAATCATCCCGATGCGCTTCAGCATTTGTAGATTGGTTAAGGCTCAAATCAAAGTTCTGATCCCCAACATTTCTTCAATGTGTTGAAAATCTAGTTTAATTTTAAGAGACAGTTGTCCTTTACTGGGAAGTAAGCAAAAGACATTTAGCCTTGAATGGTACTGGACCCACTAGAACTTTACTATCCTTTGGATGTTTAATAGATAAGACTTCAATTTCATGCTTTTAAATGGATCACGTTTAAACAGAGCCTGTTCTAAAATTAAAGGCACAGCATGTGACTGGCTGTCATCTGAATGCTCTCCCATACCCATGACTCTGTTCCTGTGTTACTTGTGGAAAGCTAGGAGAGATCAGGGATGCTTCAGCTTTATGCTAGCTTTATTATTTCTGTGAAATGATTTCAAGTACTTCAGCGATAAAATGATCTTGTGACCTTCCATCAATAGATGGTGTAGTTGTTCCAGTAGGACTAGCAAGAATGTTTAGCTATGTTTGGATGAGTGGTAGAGCTCAGCAGCATTTTCACTCTCATGTTTAGTTGCTGAAGAATACAGACTCAAATAGATTTAAACCGTTAGTCAAATTGTGTAAAGCTCACTGAATTTCAGATAATTATTTTCTAAAAAAATTTCATATTATTTTCTAGAGACAGCAATAAATACAGTTGTGAATTAAAATATTTTCCTTTCTTTTCTCTTGGCTTTGAAGGTAAACTGAAAATCAAACATGTATTCAATTTTGATTGCACTGCAGCAAAAGTAATGTTCGCCTGTCCCCTCATAATTTTCTTTTTGTACAGTCTGAGGATCCTGGGGTAACTCTTTTCTTATTGGAATTTCTACAGCACCTTGAATTTTCTTCCAAAATGAATATGATAAATACTAATAAAGAGTACCAGTGATTACATATATTTTTTTAAAAACAAAGAAATATTTGTATACCTATATTGGATTTGGCAAAATTATTATTCAAGATTTAATAAAGCAGTTCATACAAAGTTCTTTTTCATCATTGTGGTAATTTGAATTTTGTATCTATTGCTTCATATTCAGGGATGGATAACCTACCAGCAAACAGCAACATTGTTCCTCCTTTATGTATTTTCATATGGATAGACATTCAAATGCTACTGCTTTTGTAAAAAAAAAAAAAAAAAGTTGTTTTTTCTTTTGGGTTTTTTGCAAACAGTCCTCCAATTTTTTGGATTACATCAGTAGCTATACAGTTCCTGTGCCCTTTTACTGTTTTCAGCTATACCTGATAAACAGATAAAAATGCAAATGTTAAGCAACTGAATATGAAGTTGAGTTCAGAGGGAAGAAAGAGAAAGTACATAGAAAATCTTTCTTCCTATAACGTTGTCTAAGATGATGAATTACATTTAAAGAGTACTTAAGTACCCTTGTGAACACAAGATTTTATGAAGGCAATCTATGTCTTTTTGTCTCTGGTATTTGAGTGTCTTCTGTTTTCCTCCATTGTAAACCAGCTATTACTGATAGTGCTGATGTGATGACATGATTTTCATCCTCATTCAACAGCTGTTCACAATCTGTTACTGCAGATTATTTCCTCTCTAATCTTCTATTGAGAGAGGGTCTAGAGTGCCTTAGACCTTTTTGCTTGGAATGATAAAAAGAACAATTCATCAACATCATTCATATTCATTTATCCCTGAGACCATCCCATTCTAACACACTGAGAAAAGAGGAGTGAAATCTGACAGTGATTTTTCTGAGTGTTGTGTTAGCAGGCTGTAAATAAAAACTTGTGGTAGACACCACAACTGAAAGCCTATTAGAAAAAGTAAGAGAAGAAATATTTTTGGCTATGATAAACATACTATATGTAAAAGCTTCAGAACAAAGGTGTTGGACTTCTATGTTAAACAACTTACTCATGTCAGAAAAGACTTAGAGGAAAACAAATGAAAAATCTATACTATGATTTCATGAGGCCAGATGTTGTATCTGATAACTATTTCTTGTGTTTTTCAGTCATCACAAGAGGAGACTATATGCACACTCAAGATAAAACTTAAGTAGAAAAAAACCTCTTTCCTTTATGCCACTTACTCTGCTTTGGTGTTATGCTAGAGGACAGCTAACCTGGGAATAAGTGCAATTGATGTACATCCTGATTCTACTTGATAGTCTAGAAACAGAAAAATACAGCTGTTCCAGGAGGATAGCTTGTTCAAAGTTCAAAAGAACTACTTTTTCAACCTGAGCCTAGCTACAGAAGTAGAGAGAAACAGAACCTATGGGAAGTGTGTGCTCCTAAAAACCTTTTTATACCTGAAAATAAGATTTTACTTTTATACTTAGTAGGTTAAGAGTAAATGAAAGAAACAAAAAATTTCTTTTTGAAGATGAAGAGGAACTACAAGACCGCTAACTGAAGGATCTTAAAGAGTGTCTGGATGATTTAGTAATGAATTGAGTTGGAAGGTGAGTAATCCTCTGATGTGACACAGAAATTTATCAGTTTTGTGGGGTTTTTTTTATGTTGTGGGTGAAATGGGAGCAACTAACAGTGCTTTACCAGTGACTGGAAAGCAGATATAACTGTATTTGTCTCCAATATCACTTAAAGCTGGCATATTTACAGAGTTCATTAGACACCATTTGTTTTCTTGAAATGAGGGTAGGCATTGGCAACAGGGGACTTTCCCATATTATTTATCTGTGCTCCAAAATCCAGTCCTCCCAAAATGGTATTATTTTCTGAGACTTAATTTCCCATGGAAATAGAAGAGCATTTTTAATCCAGTGGGGAAAATGCACAAATGGCATTTTATCCACCCTGCTTTGCCAATGGCCGTGGTTTATCGGCACATCAAGGAAAGTCTTTGTAGTTTCTTTGATGATTAAAAGAGCCAGGTCATGCAACTGTATACACAGGTATCAATGACCTACAACAAACATTAGGTAATACATCTCCATGAATGGGCTGGACTAAGTTGTCAAAGAATGAGCGACTTGGACTTGAAATAAATGAATAATAATTTACCACAAATTGTGTAAGCTGATAATAAAATTAGTTTGCAAATTGTTTCCTCTTACCATATGTGCACCTGATGTCCTTTGGATGCATATGGATGTCATAATTTTTGGGACTCTTTTCCTTTTCCTTCCTAACTTACAGAAGAGCAACAACTCACAAGGTTGACAGTTGTTTTATGGTCTTGCAAATGCCTTTCAGAGTAGATGCAATCCAGGCAGAACCCCCTGTACTGCTGAATGTGACAAGTCTTAATATTCCAGTCAGCCCCACGGAGAATTAA
>WUAM01000038.1:1710440-1727790 GCA_024336885.1 Actenoides hombroni
AAAACCTGAAAAACAGTGCCAGCTCACAATTTACCACTGTCTCATTAAATAGGAAACACAGAAATGAAACACCTTAAAATACTGGAGGTAAATTAAAAATGGGCATCACACAGAAATCATATCAGTGTGAATTCAGATTTTAAAAGAACAAAGCTAACTGGCTCATTTGAAACCTGTAATTTCATGTGTATCTCTTCAGTATATAAAAGGAACTGTGAACAAGATCAAGAATACAAGTAGATGTGATACTCTTGGAGTGTTGCATTTAGGATTTATTATAGCAATCCCTGTAACCCCTGATGCACTTACATTTTTGTAATTCAAATTATTTACCTATCATTTAAGACTCTCAATAATTTGCAGTGTCATGTGTTGTTGCCAGTTATATCACTATGACACCACAGGTATTTGATCAGTGCCTGAGCTACTTTAACTCAATTAAGTATACTTGACAAACTGTGTGATAGCTTAAGGTTCACAGAATTACTTTAACTGTGACAAGATGACACACCATTGTCTCTTGACTGCTAACCTAGATTGGATGATACTGGCTGATAGTAGAAGCTATCTTGGCTGCTATGTATGTGTACATAGCAGTAACCGAGAATGTTTCATGCTATTAAGCTCCAACAATTGCTTTACTGCTGTTATAAATGTCAGCTCCAACCTATGATAAAAAAATTTTCACAGCAGGGCTCCTACTCACACTTCTTTGGACAGTAAGACTCATTTTTCTAGCAGCCTAGATATTCTGAAATACGTACAGAGCTAAAAGAATCCGAATTCCTTCTCAGTAGGTCTTACCAAACCAAATCTACTGGCAATTTAGACAGGAATCAAGGTCTAGCTTGCAGTCCTGGAAAGTGGACATTTACGTTGCTTCTATAGAAATTGCATTTATCTGTTCCCTGTACAACTCAATAAGCATAAATACTCAGGGTTTTTAAGTTTAATTCTGATTCTTCAGTGGACAAGATCAGCTTTCTGACTCTTTACCTCACACACATATTTGCAGTGATGCTTATGGTTTTTGAATATGCAGGTGTTTACTTATTCAGAAAGCAAACCAGGTTGCATATTTTCTATCTAGAAGGACTTCTAAATGATATGGCCAAAAAAGCTTCACAATACCTCAGTGTGGAGGCAAATCTTGTAAGCAACACTCACTGAGGTGGGTGAAAAATCATTACCATAAAGAGGTGCACCCATTAACTGTCAGGTTGTATTGGTGAGGACAGAGAGAGTATGGTACTAAGAGCAAGCTTGTAACTCAGATGATTTTGTGTAAGCAAATCTGAGGGGAGATTAGATATGAGAAAAAACTACATCTTTGATAACTCTCCATGATATTTGGGTTATTGTGTTTAGATAAAGTTTATATTTTCAGATGTCTTTCCTACCACCAGATCTATATTCGTTAATGGTAGAAATGAATGGAAGACTAAGCATCTTTGTTTAATTTTCCCGAATGTCTAATTTTCTTCACATATTTTATCACATAAATACTATATTTTAATCTTGATTTCTTTTTTCCTTCAGCTTCATTCTTACATTTTCTACATTTTTGTTCTTCAGAGGGTAAAAGGAGATTTTTTTTTTTCCCCTAGCAGACTGTGAAAAAGGCTGTGAAAAGTGATTACCTCCGAAAAAAAAAAAAGTATATTTGGAATAACGTAACTCTTTCTATATTTTTTCCATGTTTCCAGTGTATTTAATTATAAAGACTGTCTTTTCAACAGCAGGATGGTTTAGGAGAATAGATGGTGTATATCAGCTACTATTCTTTTAGACTGTGGTACAACACAAGTAAAACTAACATCATGGCATTAAGAGTCGGAAGAACGTTGGAAGGATAAGTATCATACCAGAGAAAGAGGCAGGTACCAGAAAGCTTTTGCATCACAATTTAAACTGCATTTTTATTCAGATTTTCCTCTAATGATTGGATAATCTAGACTATGATTATTAGTATCATTGTAACCAGACTAATAATAACTGTTATGTTTTGATAAGATTGTTAAATCTTTAATTGGTCTCAGTAATGGCTCAGCTGTATATATAAAGCATGTAAGGCTGTGAGAGTAAAAACTGTGCAATTTAAAATGTGCTACAGCTGGGGTAAAGAAATGGTTGTCTCACAGGCAGACAATGTCAGGCAGAGCTCAGTGTTTCTAGCCTTTAAATTAGGCTGCTCAGGGCTAGCTTGAGTATTTCTGGGCAGTTTCTGCTTAAGCATCATTAGTTACTTTTTGTTCATTCTGTTGAAAAGTCTCATGAGGATCAATACAGATAAGAAACACTCTGATGATGGAGGAGGAATGGTTTTCATCTTCAAAATTCTCAATGGATGCTGCAACACAACAGGAGTCAACTCATGCAACCCATTCAAAAGTACAAAAGAGAGGAATAAGAGATGGATTTTAAGGACAATAGGTGTAATTTTCCTTTTGTCGTACCTGATGCATGTATTGGGACTGGTGGGCCAGAACAGAGTGGCTGTCAAACCTTATCAGCCCCCAAAAGGGGATGGGCTTCCCTTGGTTGTGGGATGGCCAGCTGTCCCTATGCTTGGCTGCTGCTGCAGCCCTGAGACCTGTTGATGGCTACACTGGCACATGACTGTACTCTCACCTGCATTTCATCAGTTGTTTTTCCTCTCTGTGTCAATAAACACTTCTTCCTGAGCAGAAATTATGAGAAGGGAACAAGTCTCAAATGTGCCTCTATAGAATTTACTGACACTAACTCAAATCTGATGTTGATATCACAAAGACACCAGATATATCCAAGAGGACTCATAGCAGTAATGGCTGGCAGTAGACACTGGTGGAAGTTTGATCAAAGCTTGTTGTTATAAAGTTTGTCTGTTTGGACACATTTGCTAGTCTGTAAGTGAGGGTTTGAGCAAATGAATGTGGGAACAACGTGAGATATGTGACGTGTCAGAGGCCTTGCAAGAATATCATTCTGCACAATAAAAATAATGAAACTTTAATCCCTGGAGTGATCATGTAATTGTCTTAGCTGTGGGGCTTCCTCCATTTCCATCCTGACCCATGTGAAGCTATGTGTGTCATTAGCTGGATGTCTGGAAAAAAACATTTCCAACCCAGTTATAACACTTGTCTATGTAAATGCCTGTCTTGACATGGCACAAAGTGAGTGTATCTAGACTAAAACAAGAGGGATGCATTCCGTATAGTGACTCTGATGGTGTGAGCCCATGGCTCAACAAGGAGTACTAGTACAGTGTCCGAGTCTGTCACAAAGAAGCTTATGCTCTTTCAAAGCTACAAATGAAAAGAAATTGAGTTCACATGTTGCAGTGAAGCAAATAAACCCCATAACATTTGTATTAATTGCTGAAAACAGATAGTGCCTGGGAAGCAGAATAGAGGGTGGAAATGAAATAAATCTTCAAGCTTAAATTTGGAAATGAGCCCAGGTTTGGGGGAGTTGGAGTCTGGTAGGACTTACTTTTAAAAGTATAATTCTATCAGGGAAAAAAAATCAGTCTGAAAATTATATTCTAGATCTTTGTTAATTTTTTTTTGGCCTTTTGCCAAACATTAATTGAAGCTCTAAGTACTATTTCACTTACTTTGATACCCACAGAGAATTAAATGGTCTTTTTTTATTACAACCAGTGCTCTTAGACTTTTTTCTTCTTGCTATTTAAAGATAAAATTAGTACAACATTTCTGGGATCTTTATTGAAAATCCTAAATGAGGATAGAAAATAAGCTAGAAAAAATTTAACAAATTCAATTTACTAGTTTGCCTCTTGCTGTTGTGGGCTACACAGGAGCAATAGTGCCAGGAACACTAGTTTTTCTGTAAGACTAATATAATGACTAAATAATAAAAGAGAATTTAAACATAATTTCCACAACATTTTAATGTTTTAATGGAAATTAAGGGCAACAAAGAATCACAGTACTCTTGGTTATATCTAATATACTTATTGTATATCCTACTTAGGATTCAAATATATAGAAACATTTAAATTAATAGTACAGTGAGCTGGAACTATTCTAGGCTTTTACCAATTAAAAGAAATGTCAGAATGTGGTGAAACATCACTGTGCAATGATGCTATACTAATTTCCTTTTCTGGTGAAGAAGCAGCAGCACAATTCCTGAGTTCATGACAATACTGAGTGAGGTGAAGTGGCCAACGAATATAACAACATGCATAGAAGAGGGAGTCTTGACCAGCAATTGTTTAGCAACACAATTATTGTTGTTGCATCCCAGAATCAAATGTGTATCAAAGACATGAAAGAAGTTAATGCTCTGGGAGGTAGGTAATCTCACTAAAACATCACTAAAGCTGATGAAAGGTTAAACATTTTCTCACATAAATGGCTTGAAGATTTGACTGTACGTGTGTTAAGCAGCTGTTGTGTTGTTTCTTTCTTTTAAATTGGCAATAGGAGAGAAGGGAAGAGGAAGTAGCATGAAAAGGTTTGGGTGATGCTAACAGCAAAGGCAAAAAACAAAGGAGGAAAAGTAAGAGCAGTGGAAGAAACATCTCTCATTTTACTGCCAGCACTTGACCTTTCCTTTTCCAGTTTCTTTTTCCTGCCATCTATGGCTCACTGCCTGTTGTCTCCAGGGAAGGCGTGCTGCCTCTATGTCAGTAGCTGGGGTAGCTTTGTTGTCTGCCCAGAAAAGCTCCTATGAAAGGGCTTCAGAGAGTTAATAGTAATTATGTCATGAAGCCGCAACATGTCATTTGCAAGATTTTCTGGTGCTGCTAAAAGTTATATAAATTATGCTCTACAAACAATGTTTCTTTGGTTGAGAGGAAGGGCAAAGGATTATTTAGTTTGAACTGAATCATCTGTTCAAACTTTTTTGCCCACAAGCCAACAAAATAAGGGAAAGGCAAAGATATAATATTAAAATGAAAGCATATATCTGCACTGAGAATCAATGCAGCCACACAAGCAAATATTTCTAAATGAGATGTAGAATATATTGACAAAATCAATTTTCTGCTGCTATAGTTTAAGTTGTTTTCATGAGCAGATTTCAGACTTATTTTTTTTAAATATAATGCCATGAACACCTATGTTCTTACTGGTAAAATTATACACCTGGGGGCCAGAAAATAAACTGATTCTAAAGAAATTCGTAATGTCATCGAATGAATTTTCAAATCCTTATTTTCTATAAAAATACAACATTTTCTTTTCTTTTCTTGCAGACACACACACATCCTCAGAAACATGTTACATATATACATATATATATATATACACACACACATTATTTGTTTGCCAGACTTTTCAAATCATGTGTGACGCAAATCCTGGCAAATCTGATAGAAGTAACAATTCAATCATATCAGGTCTTAAACCCATCCAACTTTCTGATATAGTGACTCTTTCTGATAGAAGATACATGTCAGTCCAGTCTAATTTACTCAAATTACTTTGTGGTAGCTTAATTTGAATAGCCTTCTTAGCCAGAGAGAGTGAGAAAGAATGGGGGAAAAAAATTATTGTCTGGGTGACAGCACACATAAACAGAGACGCTAACTTGTCAAATGCTAGACCAGGTAAGACATCCCTAGTGAGTCCACAGCACTCTGGTAAGAAAGAGAAGCAGTTGCTCTGGTATTTTCACAGAGCTACTGTTGGGATTTTCCTTTTCTGACTCTTCCTGTGAAGGCATTTGACATATGGTTCTAGTGCTGCTCAATTACACATCTCTCTTCCACCTCACTTAGCATTTTTCATTTATTTGTCATTTCCCATTTTTAACTAGATTATACTTTATTCATCCTTCCGTATAGCCTTATGTTATTAATTTTTATCAGGGAATGGAAAAGTCTATTATTTGTGAGGAGAGAAATTTTAATCAGCACAGAACTTGACTGAGAATGAGATATGAGTTTCCCATTTTACATGGGCTGATTGGACACCAACATAGTTTTTCCCCAGCACTGAAAAAGTGTTTAAAATGATGCCATTTGATTAACTTGCAAAGTCTGAGAGTAGCTAGCAAATTCAATTATGGATTCAAATTATATTACTAAATTGGTCTAATTTTTAAAAGTGATGAATGAAGTGCATTAAAAAAAGAGATAATAAAGGTCTAAAGAGGAATTTGCAAGGACTCTATTAATTAAAACTTGACGAACATATGCATATCTTTGTTAAGTGAATGTGTATGCAGATACAAATACTTGGTGTGCATCAAAACTCCAACTTTACATGTTTATGTTATGCCAGATTCAATTTCATTCATATTTGAAAGTCATTGAAATACATGTTTATGATGGCAAAAGATATTAGAAACCTGTTCCTAGTATTGTAACAAGCAATAACTATTAACCAAGCTAGTATGCAATGCCTTTCCTAGAAGACAGAAAGCTGCTTATAAACTTTCTGAATGTCTGTTCAATACATAATGATGTCTGACCGTAATAATGTCTTATTTTGGTTGTGTCAAAGACCAGAGTGAGGAAGGGATTCCCTTGCAGATTAGCTCTGCAAGGTGCAATGACAAAGTTGTTTTCTAAGAATCCCCTAGCTGTAAATGAGAGAATGAGGCACAGAGTTGCAAGTGCTGTACCCATAGACCAACTCTCAGAAGCACCCACAGTATCAGCAGGGATTCAGAGGGGGTCACATCAGAGCCTGCCACAGCCCAGGAGCAGGAAGGTGGGGTGTGACTTAAAGCTGCAGTCACTGCATGGACTCATGACTCTTGATCCTCTGATATAAATTTCACCACTTGGATTCAAGCCATGTTTAAATTCCTGCCTCTTGTATGAAGAGGTTTTATTGACATCTCCCATTTTTTCTAAGTATGGGTATCACCTGCTCCAAGAAAATTTTTTTAAATAAGCACCGATTCTGATGTGGATTTTCACACACACCTTGTATCTGAGAACAGACTGTTCTCAGGTTGTTTCCTGCACTGAGAAAGAGCCCATACACATTGCCTTGCACATAAACCATGTCCCAAGCCTACATCTGCATTTTTAGTACATGTCTCTTTTAAGTAGAACGAGTGTCTAAGAGCTAAACAGCCCTTTGGAGTTACACAGGTATCTACCTTTCTCCAATAACTATAAACTTAGCACCTTCGTTTGGCAGACTAGATGAGGACTTACATATCAGCCCTTTTCATCCAGCCTTCTTTTTTTTTCCGTAGTAATTTATTCTCATCAATTGCTAAAAAGCTGGCACGCTTTCCTGCAGTTAGTGAAGAAGAGTACCTGCTCATGTGCCTGTGAAACACAGGGCTAAGTCCTTGGGGACAGCCCTTTGCCGACAGACACACTGTGCAGCTTCTGCAAACACTCAATTACGTTTTCAAGATGAGAGATAAGAATTTAAAAGGTTGTCATGAGCAGATCTCTAACTGTTTAAATTTCAAGTATTTTCAGAAAATATTGTCATTTTAGTTTTAAAGGTTTTGCAAGAAATGAAAAAAAGTAGGATGCTTTGAGTCCCTTGTGGGTGAAACTTAAATGACAGCACAGGGTGAGAAGATATGATATGATCCGTGAGGTGCGTCTTTTACATGATGGAGGCTGGATATTAAGGGAGGGGCACAAATTGACAAAGCAAAACAAATGGCTCTTGTCAGAAATAAGTAGAGACAGCTTGTGTTGCACAGGTCAAACATTACTCTAGCCACATATTTCACAATTCATAGTACAACCTTTGACTGATAAGACTGTCACATAACAAGCAGGACAGTTGGTAGTCTGTGAAAGGATGCTACCTCCTGTCAAAAAAGTCCTTGATTCACCCAGTTTAAAAGCAGGAGCCTTCCCCACAGTCATTCAGGCACCCCTTCTTCCTGCTTCAAAGACTCCATCTCCTGGAAATAGCCTGTCAGGTCCCATCTGGTTTTTTGTGAAGCTGCCATCCCCCTGAGAGTGGGTCCGCCATTCCCATCTCCTGTCTGATGCTGGAAAACCAAAGGGGAATAACCTCTGTAATCTGCCAGAAATTGGTTTTCTGAAAGCAAGGACTCTGCTTCAGGGAGCTGCAATCTACCATACTTAGAGGAAAATTAGTTTTCTCAGTGCAGTTCTTTCTTCTGCTAGCTGCTTCAGTCCTCCATCTTTGCCTGTGCTCCTTCTCCTTACACTGCAGCTTGTGAGAGCTTAATCTTAAATAACTCATTAGCAAGCAGAATCCAGAACACAAAATTTCTTACTACAGCAGGTATTGCAAAGAGAAGGAAACAATGTCAAGGTAACTTTCAGAGACTTCTTGCTGTTGCAATGATAGTAAAACTTTGCCTGAGCACTAAGCAGCCTACAGCTGGTATAATTAACTATTATATCTGTCGGTACCTCAAAACCAGTTTGCAGGTGTCTTATTTTATATGACAGATTCATTAATCATTGGAAACATTCCTTCAAATTGATTTATCAGTCAAATAATTGTGCCCTCAGTGTTGCTTTACAGAGGGCAATAACTTTACACTGTGTATTATAAACATAGATAAAGTGACATCCTGCACCCTAAAGGACTTAGTGTCTATATAACACAAGACAAACATGCACAGTAAAGACAGCATAGGGCAAAAGCTGTGAAGAAGATTGATTTGCCATGAAAAAAAACAACAGAGTGTTTCAAAGAGGATTTTTGAAAAGAGAAAACTTGCTGAGGTGGTGAGTAGTTAGATAGCAAAGTATAAGTTATGTGACTAAGAAAAAGGTTAAGGTGATCATAATCAGAGTCATTTACATAAATTCAAATGTTTGAGAAGCCTTAAGGAAAAAATGAAGGCTTCAGGGTGATTCAGCAAACATCAAAAAAGATGGTGCAAGAAAAACAGCACCATTTGGTAGGAAGAGCAAAGGAAGACAAAAGAAAGGGTAGAGAAATAAGGTCATAAGAATAAACCAGTTTTAGAAATGTAAAACTGGGCTCTTGGGAAATGATAAAAAGTGGAAGAGGCCGTACAGTTAAATGAGCTAGAGCATCCACAGTGAGCAGAGGAAGAAAGAAAAGTAACCTAGTGTGCTGCATGGAAAAGTTTCAGAGGTGAGTAGGAGGAGAGTTTAAAGAGATAAAATGACTCAGGATAGATGGGATTTCTTGTGGTTTTCTGATTGTTTTGTTTTGTCTTCCTCACAGAAAATTAAGCAATTTGATACTGCTTCAAGCAATATGATGATGGTTCATCAACAAACAAAAGGTATTTTTCATGTGTCATCATTCAGACCAGAGTACAATACTACCCAGTTACTTCATTATGGGAACTGAGTTACTTTATGGCTTCAGAAACATTGTTCATTGGCAGTGTCAGAAACAGGGGTTTGATGTTGATGGCTCACTGAGTTATTCTGGTGTCTGTATAATGTCTCTATAACTATGTCTTTGCTGAATTTTTACAACTTAGTATCCAGACAGCACAGGCTGTGTCTGAAGCTGAATACTGTTAACCGAGTGACACAAGCCATAAATCTTGACAATTTCTTTACATGTCATATTTATGTTCTACAGCACATCAGCTGAAGATCTCTACTACGTAGGCTACAGTGAGTTCTGTTTCATTTATTTCTAATAAATACTGTGACCGTGAGGCAGTCAGCCAAGTTAGACTTTATGAAATCATTATATACATACACATACATGTACATATGTTGTAAATATGTATACTCTTGATTTCTTCTCAATTTGCTCTTCTCTGCACTGTCTCTCTACCCTGCTACAACAGAAGATCATTTTGTAGGGACATTGAATGCTAGATCATAAGTAGTAATATATGTCAGCATTGAGAATCTTACCTGACCTCAAACCACTTCTAAGCAGAGCTAAAGGTGCTGTCATGTCCTCTTTCTGTCTAAGGAGTAGACATGTAGGTGAAACTTCCTCCTAAATTTTAAAACAAAAGTACTGAAGGACAGGTCCAAAACCATGTCAGCTTCTGTTAGAATTTCCTAATACTTAACATCTCTTTGTACTTTAAATCTTGAGTACTCTTCCACTATTGAAACTCTAATGTCTCCATGGAAACCTGATATTTCCCAGAGGTGGAGGGAAGATGTTTCTATTGCTGGCAATATTTTTACTCAAGTTGTCTGGACAGAAGAGGTATTTCTTTGCCTATCCTGAATGTCAGTGTCTTTTGAAATTTTCCATTTTATGATGCAAGTATTTGTCAAAAAGTATACTCCCAAGATAGGCAATGTTACTAAAAAGCAAAACAAACTCTGAAGCATTAGGATAATTAGTACATAGTTATTCAGAGGTATCAACAAGCAGACACCATTTGTACAGAAAAGCAATTACTACAGGAAAAATGTGAGTCTATAAATGTATCACATATTGCTTTCCTATGCTTTTTATGTAATCGGTATCATTATGCTACCTAATGACACCAATTATTTAAAAATTAAGCACACAATACTGCATACTTCATGTTTATTATATTCAGATGGTGTTGCTATCTGCAGCACTTTAGGGCCAGACATCATTTAATAAATTCTACATGTGCCTTCAGTATTTTCTCTAGGGTTGTATTTTTTTAATGCTTATTCTTTTAGTATGGAATCTCAGGCATAAAAAATTAAAAAGGTCAATTTTATGATGAAACACATGAGCCTGGATATTCTAAATGGCACCCTTGACTGCAGAAGCTAATTGCTTTTCGACAGAAGAACTCTCTTAAGTGCTCACACTGGAAACAGGTTCATACGAAAAGCAAGATGCATCTCTACTCTGCTTCCAAGCCTGCTGGGATTTGTTGAGATGAGTGACACTGTGAAAAATAGAAATCACCTGGAGCCTGTTAATATTATAATCAAGTGAAAGCACAATTACTACTGTCTTAATCCATCTGTCTGTGTGCATCCTCTTCACTTTCAATCACCTGTTTTAGTCACAGCTGTATTATTATGGAGATGGCATTGAAAAAAATCCATCCCCATGCATGTTCCGAATTGCTGTATGCTTTTCCATGGCAGTCTGTCTGTCTCTGTAGCTTTAGTGCAGTCGTTTGTCAAGAGGGAGAGCAAACAAAGGTACCATATTTCACGCAGTAGAGCCAAAGTGACTTTGTATGTGGAGCCTGGCTGAACAATGCCCAAGTTTATGTTAACAGGTTGCAAGTTTGACAAGTGCTATTTACATTAAATGAGGATAAAAAAACCAAAAAAACCCCACAAATGTTCTGTATTCTGGTATCTCATGTATAGCTCAGTAATGTTCAATAGATGCTATGTTACATATCTGGAACCCTAAGGTATTTTTGGTAAACAAAAGTAAATTTATAATATACAATGGTAGTTCTACAAAGACAATCTAGCAGTATATGATATTCTGATTTCACTCTGAATGATATTTGCTAGTCTATGTGAGCAAATCAAGAGACAATAATTACACATGACAAAATCAAATTACAACAGCATCAACAGTCAAGCAATAACAACTGCGACAAACAACACTAGTAGTAGCTTTTAATTTAGAATAAGAAAATGCTAATAAGCTAAGGTAATGTTTTCAAGTTTCAGTTGTCAAACCATAGAGAAGAATGTTGAATAGTTTAACAATTCAGACATTTGACATTTCTAGCTGATAGGTCCTTTTCATATGAAACTTCTCAGACATTCATTGAAAAAAGTTTGAATATGAATTTCACTATATGAGTCCTTGATTTGTTAACTATTGTTTATAGAAAAATACTGGATTCTAGCATTCATACAAAATAGATTCTTCATATGTAATCACAGAGACTCTTAAAATCCATTTTGAAAATTATTTGAAGGCTGGATTTTTGCAGATAATTGTATATAGTGGAAAACAATAGTAGGTTCTTATACACTTTCCTAAAACATTAAAAATAAAATTTAAAAAGGAGTTTTTCAAACATGATAATAAACTAACACCTATATTCATGTGCACAAACTAAGAGTTAAGATTCTGTAATCTTACAGAAGTTTAGCTTTTGACTCAGCATTTAAAAGACACAAAACATCAAGCTAGTGTGTATGAGATACTAAAGACTCTGATATGGCAACTGTATCCTCCTAAACCCTACTAGAGACTACAAACACTGCTTATCCTTTTCCAGCTGGCAGCCTCTCTGGGACAGAAGAAAACTTTTAACAGTCTTTTGGAAAAGTGCTACTTCTTAATTTCAGTGAAGTTTTTTTTAAAACACCTGAAGTTAGAGGAAGAATTATAAAGCTCCCAAATGTTCTATACAGCTGCATAAGCTTACTAAAAAATGCCACTGAATCACTCTGTAAGGTGGTTAATGGTCTAATAGCTTTTCGTACCCTCTTCAAAATTCCCCAAGACTTGTTCAAAGCTTCCTGCACTGAGTTGAGCTCTCTAAGGAGTTGTGAATCAAATAGAGCCTGTTGCTCTCAAGTATGCTGTGCTGAAGAGGGAGTCTTTGCAAAGTTCGAGCCTAAGTTCAGAGGTGGTCTGAGATCAACCCCCCCCACATTAAACAATGATGAAATGCAGGGTACTAGTTCAGTCTGATAATGGCAACCGTCATCTGTGGCTGTCCCTTGTCTGGAAATAAGTGGGATAAACTTTGTTATTACGGAAGTACATATATTCTTGTTAGTATCCAAGCTGAGGTTAGACATCTCCCACTATTAAAGGTGATTCCCATCAAGATCACAAAAGTATAACACCTTTGCATGACCTTGAGAAAAAAACCTGTTGTTTTATTTTGTTTGTTTATGGACAATTGCATAATGAGGAAAAAACTTCATTCTATTTTCTTACTCATGTTCTTCTGTATTGTTTTAATGAAAATGAATCAGCAAGTTTAAAGAAGCTGAACAGATACACAAAAGGAGCATTTCAGGATAGAGAATACAATGTACATAGTGGGATTTTGCTCGTCCCCAATATTTAAGAATCATAGGATTAAATGACTATTACTTCTGGTAATTTTTATACTCAGAATGAACCTCCCATCAGTGGTACTATTTCCAAGATTAAAAAAAAGAGATTAAAAATAAAACACATCTTCCTTACTTATGTTTTACCTATAGCCAGTATTATCATTTCTAGTGACATTAACATCTTTCACTGAGTCAGACCTTCACAACTCATAAAGGTGTAAATGCACAGACGGCATTTGGAAAGGAGCTGATACTTTAGAAAATGACAATTTGTTTATTTCATGCAGTTTACATTCCTGTAAAATTTGCTGCATCGTTATATTCTTATTGTTGCAGCAGGAAGCAATAATCATGGCAAGAAAGAGCTAACAGCCGGGGGAAAAATCCTTTTCTTATGACACGCAGTGATTTTAGAAACATCTTTACAAAACACAAAGCTGCTGAAACCTAAAATGCAGGTTCAGACAGAGCACAAAACAATGATTTAAGAGATTATTGCTTTTGAAGATGAGATCAATTCATGCAGTTTGTAACAGAAAATGTTTCCCAGAGTCCACTGCAATCTTTCAAAAGTATCTAGGTTATGTATTTTGTACAGTTGGTGTCTAGCCACAGTGAAATTTCTGCAGACGTCTCTAACAGAAAATCAGGAGGCTGCCATTTGAAAATGAGGCAAGCACCACCAGCTGATACAGCAAATGCCAAGTGGCTATTTAGTAGTGCCAGCTCACACTAGACTCACACAGAAAAAATATCTTCCCCTCCATTCTTCCATTTGTATCTAAATCTTAGGAAACGAAATCACTTCCTAAAAGCAGGGATGGGGAAAGCAGTCTATTATCCTCTGACAGACCACAAAGTATAGTCCATATTGATAATCTCTTTTGTACAGGAAGGCAGCAGAAGCAGAAAATCCTATTAATCTGTTCAAAGTCAAATGAAGACATTTCGAAAACAGAGCAGGTATTACATGCAGTGGGGAAAGAAGACCATATCAAAGAAAGGTTAAATGGATGCACCAGCTATTAGATTATGTACAGTTACAACTGGAAAACCCCTTCAAACCTTTCTATCACCTGCTCTTGCAGTGCAGGATATTAATTATATCCTCCCAGTCTAACTATCTGACCATTCAAATACTATCCACTGTTCTGTCAATGCTAATTTTTGAGATAAAAAGAACAATTTCATGCTAACAGGACTACTATGGGAAATGCTTATGTTATACTACAGTTTTACAAAGGCATACTTCCTCTACCCAAAACATATGGCATTTTGTGTGCACAGGCCACTCAGGAGATTTACTGTAATTATGTCATGATGTGCTTATTGTTATGGATTCAGCAGCCTTTCTGCATCTCTACCTGCTTTGTTCAAGAGCAGCTGCTAGCTTCAAGCTGTTGCCTGCTTCCAGTGGCAGGAGCTGAATGAAGGAGTGCTTTCTAGGGAAGACATGTTTTGAAGCAGACATACTGACAATAAACCAATTCACTGGGGAGGCATAATATTGACTGGATAAAAGTCTAGTAATCATTCTATGATAATTTACCGAAACTGGGTGCAATTTGCTTTAAAATAAAAATTCCCTTTGCTGCTGATATTGGACTTGGAGGCCTTTAACTGATAAAAGTGTGGCATTTGCTTTTATGAAGTAGCTGATCTTTGGAGATTCATTAAACCTCATTATTTCTTCTTATGCATAAGTGACTATTAATACTCACTGAATGAGAGGAATGGGAAGAACGGGATTGTCTGAAGCAAGGCTCGACAGTCCTTCTCGTCCACCTTCTTTCCTTGCTCATTGTGACTGAATACACTGAATTCAATTACTCTTGGTAAAATTGTGAGTGCTTCAGATAAGACTGCATGGCATTGCCTTGATTTCTGTGTCTGGTTTTCACTGTGAATCAGTTGTTTGCTGTCAGTCCTTCCATCTTCGGTAGGAGCGAGGAGGACCAGAGGGTCCAGCCCCTTGTTAGTAGCCACTTCCCAACAGAGCACTCACAGAAAATAATGTGCTTTGAACAGCAGTTTAAGTAAATCAGAGATAAGGAATTGCATCCTAGTCCCTGATTTATTTTCCCTAATCTTTAGGAGAAAAGTATGTGGAAGGGGAAATGATTAACTAATTAAGAAGAACAATAGGTGCAAAAACGTCGGAGATTCCTCTACTGTGTTCTTGTTACACCCTCTTCTCTGGAAGTGGTAGCTATTAATATTTTATTGACTTGAACCTCTGGGGTAGAATCCAGATGTCACTATTTGATCATTGTCTACATATAAGGAAAAATATAAATTCTGTCATGTCAATGTTGAATTTCCATCTATGGCAACAATCTTTACCAACAGACATATGCTCCTGTGGTTTTTCAGATGCTTTTCCTCAGGTTGTGACTATGCACACATGACCAATCATTTCACAGAAAACCCAGACATCCAAAAATAAAATAAAGCAGAATTTCCTTTTTAGTCCCAACATTTCATTATTAATTTGTATACATTAAAAAATAGCTATTTCTTTTACTGTGTTCAGAAAAGAATGGAAGTTACATTGGTAGAGCTTAAGGGTAGACTTAAAAGAATGCTGTCTGCTAGAAAAATAATCTGCCCTATTGGTTTTGAAAACATGAATCAGTTAATCAATTTATGCAAATCAGTTTCAAGCAGTTGAGTACTGAAAAATGGGTATCTCAATAGTGCTGCAGTCTAGGGGAATGGTGCTGCTAAGGTCTTGAAGATCTTGAAAGTCCCACAAACACATCAGTGGTACATAAATGTGCTTCCTACCTGTCCAACCAGTGCTGAAGATAAGATCTATTGAAGAACTGGTGTGAATTGACTGATTTCTACTGAGAATACATTCAAAAAACATATTACCTCTGATTTCAAGGGAGAATAATTTTCTTCAGTTGGATGGAACAAGGATGTTTTTCACCAATGAATATAACCTGTCATTTAAAATCTGGACTTCAGGTAGAAGCTTCAGTAGATTTATGACAAAGTTATCTCAAAGTCCACTGTCCTTAGAATTACAGCACTGTAGAAGTCAGAGAGCTAAGAATCTTTAGGATATGTCTACATATGATCTTTTTGTATTGCACACATTGTTTTGCATGATACGTAAGTCCTAAAAAGTTAGGAATTTTCCTACAAATAATGAATTTTCCTCCTACATTACTAGGTTACACTTCATGTTCTTTTCCTGGACTCCAAGCTGGAGGGCCACAGCATGAGTGAGACATTAGCTGAATATCTGGTTAGTGTTGGTATTACTACATCTCTAGGGAACACAGACTGTGTGTGTAATTGACATCGTGGATGTACAGAAGTGTATATAGACGTAGTAGAAACTGAACCTGGAGACTCTCTCTGGCTTAGAGACCAAATGGAATGGCACAGCTTGTATTCCCACAAATAAGCTCTCTTTATCCCCCAGAACAATATGAGCAGATCTAAACTGGCTATCACAGACGCTCCCTGTTTTGTGCTACTCCTGCACCTGTGGTCCAACAATGTTTGGGACAGCGATAACTAGTCTGGAGCAATGCATGACAGGGACTGTAGCAAAAGTTAAACATTATGATAATCATGTTGCTGTTTTTAGGATGTGTCCTGTCCAAGTATAAATGTACCATGAATGTCCAGAGCACAAGCAGAGAGCCAAGAAATCTAGCAGGAAAACAGGTGCTATGTTAATTGACACTTGCCTACACTTAATAAAGTTCATTGACACTGTTATGTTAAGACAAAATAATTCAGGGCTAATGAATTTTCCAATAGAATTGTGTTTCTTTAGAAAATTCCCACTTGACTCTACTTCTGAAATTGCATGAAAAACTTGAGTCATCAAAAATAATATGAGCAGTTTTTTGACTCCATTTTATTGGCCTGCCTTGAACAATTATTCCAAGGGTCTTGGGGTACACAGTTGCCATAGAAATCTAGGTATTTTTTTTCTGGAAAGCAAAATGCTGTCTGTGCTAGCAAATTTGGAAAAAGTTACAGAATGAATAAAATAATATTATTTGGTTTATATTTTACACTCTAAAGATAAGGGACATTTAAATGATTCCTAGATTTCTATTTTCGCTGGGCATAGTTAGGATTTTTAGTGGGGCAGTTAGATGTAGCAAAAGCACTTGACCTGTAGTACAGAAATAGATGAATCTTGTCATTGTGCAGTATCTTCAATACAAGTTCACTTGCAATTGCTGACATTGTTTGTCTTTGGTGAATTTAATATTTTCCGAACCATGGTATCGTGATCAGAATTGTCAAGACTGAAGCTGCAAAAGAGGTAATTCTACATTTTCATGCATAACCCTATACTTTTATGTGTTCATTTCATCTTTTGCACAGGAAGCAGTTCTAACAGCACACAAGAATGAAACATGAAGTATACTGCATAAAGTATACTTTACAAGTTTTGACAAAAATTTGAAGGCCTTACCTGAAAACCAGCTATAGTACCGGAATTTTTCACTTCTTCTCTCTCTTTTTTTT